>WBMZ01008490.1:0-50675 GCA_013400975.1 Atrichornis clamosus | reverse complement strand
TTTTTTTTTTTTTTTTTTTTTTTTTTTTTTTTAATTCCCAGATAAAGTAGAGGGAATTTTGCCACTACTACTTTGGGAGCAGGAACTAACAATATACCATTGACCCTTTTTTGGGTGTATTTTTAAAAATTTTTTGTTCAAATTCATTTAAATGAAAAGTCATAGTCAGTTCTAATTTTATCTCCTCCACACTTCTTACTCATAATTCCCTAATAGATTAAAGTTTCCACTCACTCATTAAAAAACCACAAAAAACCCAAACCACCAATGGAGAAAAAATGAAAAAAATCTTGGCAGATTTGCTTAGCTTATGTTATATTGCAAATAAATCTGACACTCCTGTTTATAAGTAAATGCATTTACTGGATATTGTTTTTCTTCATGAACTCCCTATCAGCATAGAATCCCTTTTCATAACATATGGAATCTAAAAAATAAATGACTACATAAATTTAGATCTTAACTAATTAAGTATTGTTACATAGATAAGATATTTGAGCATAGGTAAGGTTGAGCATTACTTTAGCGAGCAGTATAAATTATGTTTTCCACATTGTTTTTCACTAAAGGCTATGCTGAGGTATCCACTTTTTACTGAAAGATTTTAATACAATAGAAAAAAATTCAAATGTATCAAGAGCTTAATCTTTTGACTACAAATCTATGTTTTGATTGATTATAGCTGTTGGAGAAATGTGTAAAAATTTATTTTTGACTTGCTGTAAGACAGCAAGTTATTTTTCAATGTGTCATGTACAAAAATAGAAGAAGTGACAGCGACTTTAAAATTGTGTATGCCTTTTTAGTTCTGTTTTTTATCTCAGTTGTAGGTGGTCTTGAAAAAAGAAAAAAGTGAGTTTTGTCTGCAAAGCTTTTAAAAAATTATTCCAACAGTACTTGAATCAAGCTGTTAACTCACTAGGCACAGAATACTTTTGAGATCATCTGGAAAATGTAGTCGGTCCAGTAATTACCATTAGCTACACCATGTACCTCACATTCTAAAATTCACCTGATGGCACTTTTACTATTCATTGTGATGAAAAGTGTCTTTCCAGTGAGTTATTGTGGGAGGACTGTAATAAAATGTTAGCCGTTGGCATTTAGAGGTGTGATTGAGGACTCTAGAACAAAATTAGGCTCTGAATATATTTGTCTGTTGTCATATCTCTCTACAGACTTCTTACAGCTCCACTCAAATTTCAGTTTTATTTACCTTGTTCTTAGATGATGTTTGAAAACATCAAACCCTTGACTGAATGCCAACACAATCTTTCAGATAGGAGTCAGTTCACATATTTTTCTTATTATTTGTATATTCCTTTGTGAGTCCATCATCATCATTATGATCAGGTTTCATGTTTGACATATGTTATGACACACTAATGTATATTATAAACATGTTGCACATTAACCTTAATGGCACTGGGTCTAGTATGCTAACTGATGACATTAGGCAGATGAAGTGCCAAGATAACATCATTGAAAAGACAACAGGATAACATCTTATTTTAATAGCATTTTAATTGATGCTTAATTATGTAATGGTGTTGTGCATAGTGCCCAGTGGAAGTGTAATGCTCCCTCTAACAAAAGCTATTCAAATTTGCTATCACAGAGTATGTGTTAAGCTGTATTTTCAGCCTCCTGCTGCTACCATTGGTAGAAAAGTGTTATTGTGGAGAAGCAACCCAGGTATAATGGCACTAAGTGAACATTATCCCCTTTGACAGAAAAGTCAAAAGCTAAAGTCAAACTTGTCCCAGAGTTCAGCATGCAAGCATTGAATCTACATAATCATTTATCCTGAATACTTCAGTTTGTACAATGTGACATTTTAAGGTGTCATAAAATGAATGGAACTTGATGTACAGCAAATATTAGTGAATTATATCTTTCTCTACAACATTAAAAAACAAACAAAAAAAATCTAAGCCATGAGCAGTTGCGTAGGTAAAAACCATGTAGTTGTGCAATTCCCCCCACTCTGTCTCAGTGGAAGGAGAATATTTGTTTGCAAAGGGCAAAAGAAACATACTCTTTTGAGAATAAATTCCACTTACAATGCTATATGTACAGTATGGCTTCTATCAATGTCAGCTGGATTTTTTACTGTGCAGAAACGAAAGGATGAACATGAAATGATTAATAGAGAGTTGTATTAGAGTAATCTATTATATTATAAACTATCATAAAACCTATCTGTCTCATTAGCAATGCTCATTTGACCATATTAAGTACTGAAGTCTGCCAAAAATATTTAGCGTTATCTGTTAGGCAACTTCAATGGGCTTCAACATTAGTAGATTCCATGTCCAGAAAAGACCAGAAATTTCTTTATTCTGCTCTGTTTGTTGCAGACCATGTTGCCGGTACATTCCCTACATTGTTCTCATACTGAATTCCCAAAATTTTTAAATCTTCCAGACTAATAATTAACTTTTACTTAAAGAAAATGAATGATAGATCATCCAGTCTCCTAGAGTAATCATTCTATAACTCTTAAAACTTTACATTTTGCTCTTAATATAAATTTGTTGGCCTTTAGACTTTAATCACAGATTCTGCTGTGACTTCACCTGTTACACCATGATGGGGTGTCTCATCAAGTAGATCTAAACCAATTACCCTGTATTTTGTAAATCTACATTATGATTTTTTCATAATATAATGTAGAAATCAATAATTAAACTTATGTTGTTAAATGCATTCTATAATTTTGGTCTTTCAGCTCCTGGAATACAAAATACAAAAGCATTATCAATTTCCCTACCATGCTAGAGAAAACCCTTTGATTTGTATGTTGAACTCTGTATGATTTTTGCTGCATTTCTTGTATAAGTCATATACAGCTACTAACAATTTATTATTAAAATACTGATGTGAATAGTACAAAAAGTCTTAACCCTATTTTTCAAGTTAAGGGGATGACAGGTAGAGTAGAGCTAGAGTTGTATTGGTATCTGTTTCTGTTTCTAAAAAGATTCAGGCAAGAAGGCAAACACAACTAGCTATATAGATTCTGTACTCTTTTCTAGTACACTATCATTCTTTACTGTGGAGTTTCAACACATTTAGTTTCTAAATAAAAGCTTGTTACTGCATTAAATTCATGAAAAACAAATCGATATAATACTGCTTATAATGACTGTGCTTTTTTTGTAAATCAACAAATCTTCTATTAATTAACCAGTGATTAAAGTCAGCTTGTGAAAATTAATCACAGCCTGGAAAAGTCATTTGTCCTTGTGTGCTTCATTAAGATAGTGTTTGCCCTTCAGGCAAGAAAGCAGCAAGTAAATGCCAAAGAATGAGCTGATTAAACTAGAGCTGCACTGTGCTGTTTGCCAGAGACTCGAGCTCCCAAACATGCCCAATTCTAACTAAAAACTTCCTGTTGGGCAGGGCATGAAACAATAGATGAAAATTCCACTAGATCCCCTAAACATTTCAATATAATCCATAGAATAAACACTTTGTCCTGCTCAAGACACAATAGTCAGGTATGCCTCACAATGTTGTGAAACTGGAAAGTTGTAAAGCATTTCAAAGGTGTGCAGGCCATCTGTCAAAGCAAAATTTCACATAAAAGTGAGTTTCTTTTTCATTTCAATCAAATTTCATTATAGCAGAACCTTGATTAACGTACAAGACATTAATTTTTGATTCATACCTACAATACTCTATCTCAGAATATAAATATTATTGAATGTATTTGATTGAGGGAGATAATCTGAGAGTTATTACATTCAGTAGAGAGTAAGAGAGCTAAGGCTCTAAGATCATGAATTACTGCTTTTTGGACAGAGAACAGGCCATAAGAACATTTTAATAAGAAAAAGAGAGTTTAAAAAGTGCAAGGAATTACTAGAAATAACGAAAAACCCTACATTATGTGAAATAGAAATTGTCTTCACTGGAGTCAATTCTATTTCTTTACCTGCTGAGAAACACAAAGATGTGCTTAACAGTGATCAAGGGGCATAGCTCTGTCCTGCATTCAAATTAGATATTAATTTGCTTGGAAAATTAAAAAGTTACAAGTGACAACACAAATACATATTTCTGCAAAGCTTCATTCCCACAGGGAGTAAGTTAAAATGATAGGGCACAAGTCTTATGAGGAGAGGTTGAGGTAGCTGAGGTTATTTAGCCTGGAGAAAAGGAGTCTTAGATCTTATTGCTCTCTGCAACTACCTGAAAGGAGGTTGTAGCAAGGTGGGAATTGGCCTCCTCTCCCAGGTAACAAGTGACAGGACAAGGGAAATAACCTCAAGTTGCACTATGAGAGACTTAGATTGGATATGAGGAAAAATTTCCTCACTGAACAGGTGGTCAGGCATTGTAACAGACTGCCCAGGGAAGTGGTCAATCACCATCTGGTCACCAGGTAAGTGTAAATCATCCCTGGAAAGGTTCAAAAAACATATGGATGTGACACTTAGGGACATGGTTTAGTGGTGAACATGGTGCTCAGTTAATGGTTGGACCCAATCTTAGAGGTCTTTTCCAACCTAAGAAATACTATGATTCAATTCTAAAAGCAGAGGAAAGAAAAAATATTTCCTAACTTTATTGTTACTAGAACAGGGATGAAGAGTGGAGACTCCAGGAAACCAGGCAGGTCAGGACAGCCCCTGTGTATCAGACAAGAGTTAGGATACATGTGAATCACTAAGCAAGTACACACTGATATCTAATAAATTCAATCTGCATAGGATCATGTTATCGGTCCTTTTCTCTGTTGAGAATAATGTTGCAACTATCCAAAGGTTTTAATCAGCTTCTGAGTATTAATTCCTATATTATATAAATGCAAATCTTGGTATCAAAGTCTTAAACCAATAATATTTATCATAATTTGAAAAGCAACCCTAGAAGCAAATCTGAAAAAGTATACATACTCAAAGTCTGGTCAACACATTGTATGTCTTCCAAACACACGGAGGTTAATGAACTGAGACAGTTTTCTAATTCCCAACTCCAAATGCTCAGTCTGTCACTTGCTCTTACACCTTTTTCTTCTCTGCTGACGACTTGATCAGCTCTTTGTTATGTATTTTAAATTCCATTATGGAGGACTGGTTTAAATACTAATTTCTCTGTGTGAGTATATGACTCAACTGACCCAAACCTTCCTTTAAGCATTTTATCAAAATTAACAGAAACTGAGAGTGTTATTTAATTCTTAGGGAAAAGTTGTATCCTTATTCCCATTTTGTGAAACTAATAGCTGTAAATTCTCTATTTAATCCTTGAAGGTAAATAAAAAGCTTGTTCTAGTTGAATAAGTAATCGTTTAATGAATTTCATCCTTAAATTAAGTGAATTCTGCACTATTCCAGTGCACCTGCTCAGAAAAATTCAGCGAACTAAGGGGACTGAATAATAATTTCTTGTTGTGATATCGCATTATTTATTATGTTTTTTGATGAACTTTTATGCAATTTAGATGTCTTTAATGTTTATATCAATTATTACTTCTGCATTTTTACTTTAAATGATTAGCTTTAATAAAATCTCGTTCCAAGATTTCAAGTCTGCAGTAGTGCTACCAGTACTGCCAAATCCCACTGAAACTCAAAGGACTCTCAGGAGTAGGTGTTACCCTGCACAGATACATTGAGTGATTAGGATTGGGACGTTATCTGAGACTTAAATTGCTGGAAAATATTACTTGCTTGCTGCTAGAATTATCAATCAATTCAGAAACAGTGTAAATCACAAATGAACACGATGTTACCATGAGAAGCACAGGGACAATGTGTCATCTTCCTCCCTTTGCATGGAAATAAAAGCATGAGAGAGGACAGAAAAAAGGCCTAATAAAAAAGGCTGTGAGAGATCTCTTCTCTTCTTTCCTCTTTGCACGCTTGCTGTGTTTGTTCTGATTGATGGATTCAATCTCTGGTGGGTGAGTTGGGTCCAGCACTGTCCTTGTAGCTGTCTTTCCCATCTGTCACCTTTTACAAGCACACTGCTATACTATTAAGTTTCTGTGCCTATAGGGTTGCTCTGGCTTCAGTAAAGCAGTGCTTATTTAATAATAGATCATAGATTGTAGATAATTTAATAATGGAAATGTTCCAAAGATGCACAGACATAGCTATGGAGCAGTGGGGTTCTTATAAAGAAAAATTGTTTCAAGTGGATGAAAGACAATGGGAAAAGTCAGGAATCCTCTAGATCATGACACAGAGAATGAAACAATCACTTAAAATCTTGGGAATAGGGAGTAACACTTGATAGATTGAAGGGACTTCTGAATGTTGGAGTTTTTAATCTTTATTTTCTCTGTTCATGACCTTGAGTTTTTCACTTTTGTTTTTGTTTGTTGAAGTATAACAAATCTATTTTATATTGCGGAGTGGGGGGGAGGGGAAAGAAACTGTTTTCAGCTACATCAGGAAAAAAGCAATCAAAAATAACTCAGTCATCCATTGCCTAATGCATCAAGCCACTGATGGTAATAGAGATCCTGCAAGAGATATGATATATGACGCACTATGCTATTCATAGTTTGATTTTAACCTATAAAGTGAAAATTCTAAAATAGCAATGATTTGCCAAAAGATATATCAAATAAACTAACTCCTTCTAAGAGCCTTAAGTTCAGGTGATAGGGTAGACTTGCAGATTAACAACTACTTTTAAAGCAAACAGACACACAAATAAGCATAGACAACAGATGGATACAAGCGGGAAATGAGAGCAAGAGAGTGTCTTGGACTTCATGGAAATTTCATGCATTTGTCCTGCTGTGCAATGATTCCAGCCTTCTTTAGGAGTTTCTACACCAACAAAGCTTTTGTTCAATAAGGACACAGTGTCTAAAATGTTAACAAAATATAAACAAATTACCTCCAAAATATTCCATTTTTTACAGAAATCAATCACAAAGGTTTAGTTATAATCCTCATAGTACTAAAAAATTTATACCAAAACTTCAGAAGAGCTGGAAAGAAAACAAAATAAATGTCAGTGTACCAGAAAAATAATAATTGTATAAAATTGCAAAAGCTAATATTTTTGAGCCAAGAATTACTGTAATAAGTAAAAATAGATATGGTAGAGTGCAATACATTATTGAATGAACTTGAGAAGGCAGAAGGTATCTACCTATCTATCTATGTATCGATCTGTCTATTTATTTGTCTTCTTCTCCTCATTTTCCCCATATACAGATCTGCAACTTCAGAATAT
This sequence comes from Atrichornis clamosus, assembly GCA_013400975.1. Lineage (NCBI taxonomy): Eukaryota > Metazoa > Chordata > Aves > Passeriformes > Menuridae > Atrichornis > Atrichornis clamosus. The sequence goes on along the minus strand of WBMZ01008490.1, from coordinate 43,472 downwards.
TTTTGGTGCCCTTGTGACAGGTCACAAGGAGAAAACCAGGTTGGAGAAAGCATCAGAGACAGCAGAATCTCCAACACACATCTGCACCATGAGAAAGTGGTGAGTGCAGATGTGGGTCCACTCTGTACCCCTGTGTGTACAGAGGGGACCCATCTGTCAGCTTACTGTTCTGGGTGTTTTGCCGCTTGCTGGGGGCTCAGACCTGGCATGTCTGCTTTCATAGACTCAGAGAATCATAGGTTGCCTTGTGTTGGAAGGGACTTTGACCTTAAAGATTGTCTAGTTCCAACTCCCCTGCCATGGGCAGGGACACCTTTCAATAGACCAGGTTACTCAGAGTCCCATCCAGCCCAGTCTTTAACACTTCCAGGGATGGGGCATCCACAACTTCCTGGACAACCTATTTAGTGCTTCACCAATCTCACAATGAAGAATTTCATCCTGTTATCTTATCTAAACCTACTCTCTTTCAGTTTGAAGACATTTCTTCTTTCCTGTCACCACATGCTCTTGCAAATGATGTGTCTCCATCTTTCTTGTAGGCTCCCTTGAGGTACTGGAAGACCACCATGAGGTATCCCTGGAGCCTTCTCTTCTGCAAGTTAAACAACTCCAACTCTCATCCTGTCTTCATGGAAGAGGTGCTTCAGCCCTTTGAACATCTTCCTGGCTCTTCTCTGGATTTGCCCCAGTAAGGCCGCATACTTCTTATGTTGGGAACTTTAGTCTTGGATGCAGTACTCCAGGGGTCTCATGAAAGTAGGGGGGAAGAATCACCTCCCTCGACCTGCTGGCCATACTTTTTTTGATGCAGTCCAGGATATTCTTGACTTTCTGGGCTGCAAATGCACTTTACTGGGTTGTATTGAGATTCTCATCAATCAACACCTCCAAATCTTTCTCCTCTGAGTTGCTCTTGATCCATGCTGTGCGCATCCTGTGTATGTTCCTGTGATTGCCCCGACTCACTTCAGGACTTTGCACTCAGCCTTGTTGATCTTCTTGAGGTTTGCACAGACCCACCTCTCAAGCCTGTCAAGGTCCCTCTGTAGGCCATCCCTTCCCTCCAGTGTGTCAGCCACACTGCACAGTTGTTAACTATGAGGGTGCACTCAATCACACTGTCCGTGTCACCAACAGGGATGTTAAACAGTGCCGGTCCTAATACTGCCCTGAGGAATGCCACTCATCACTGATGTCCACTTGGACATCAAGCCTTTGACCACAACTCTGAGTGTGACTGTACGGCCAATTCCTCTTTACTTGATTATTTTCTGCTGCTCTGAACTAGGAAATAATATTCCCTTTCCTTTGGGACTAAAGTGTAGTAAAGAGATAGTGAAAATAAAGGCAACTTTCTGATCATGTCAATAGTTACTTCATTGCAAAGTAAAGTACAATTTTACTATATTGTTACCTGAAAATTGCACTTTATTTTTTATCAAATCTTAATGCTCATTCAGGACTTGTGCTTGATGCAGTATGGCATAAATCCTGTCATGCAGTCTTATATGTCAAACACAGCAAGATCTAATTAAAGAGAATGAGTTTGACACTTGGAGAGGAGCTGTGAAAGTGGGATAAAAGCTCTAATGTACAGTGGGATGAGATTCCTAGCGCAACTTGCATGTTGGATAAGATGACATCTTCCTATGGCCAAGCATTGACCCTCAATGTAAGAGATTATCAGGATTAATTTCCAACCAGAGTACAGAAATTATTTCAAAGAGACAAGAGTGGAATATGGATTTCCTTTACATGAAAAAGTGATAAGATGGCTCTGACAGTAACTGCTGTCTAAATCATTCCATAATCTTGAAAAGTTAAAGTGATGTGATGGATTAAACCTGGCTGGATGCCAAATGCCCACCAAAACTGCTCTATCTCTCCCCTTTTTCAACTGAACTGTGGAGAGAAAATATAGTGAAAGGCTCGTGGGCCAAGATAAGGACAGGAAGAGAGATCACTCACTAATTACCGTCACAGGCAAAACAGACCCGACATGGGGAAAATTAATTTAATTTATTACCAATCAAATCAGAGTAGAATTGAGAAATAAACCCAAATCTTAGAAACACCCTTCCCGTACCCCTCCCTTTTTCGCAGGCTTAACTTTTCTCCCAAATTCTCTACATCATCACTACCAACAGGGTAGGGGCCAGGAAATCAGGATTGCTGTAAGGTCATCAAATTGTTTCTGTTGCTCCTTCCTCCAGGGGGAGTAGTACTCATACTCTTCCCCTGCTCCAGCTTGGAGTCTCTTCCATGGGAGACAGTCCTCCATGAACTTGTCCAATGTGAGTCCTTCCCACGGTCTGCAGATGTTCACAAATTTCTCCTGTGTGGATCCCTTCCACAGGGTGCAGTCCTTCAGGAACAGACCGCTCTCCAGTATGTGTCCCCCATGGGGCCACAAGTCCTACCAGCAAACCTGCTCCAATGCAGGCTCTTCTCTCCATGGGTCCACAGTTCCTGCCAGGAGCCAAGCCATGGACTTCCTATGGTGCCACAGCATCCTTTGGATGCATGTCCCTGCTCTGGCATGGGCTCCTCCACAGGCTGCAGGTGGATCTCTGCTCCCCCGTGGACCTCCATGGGATGCAGGGTCACAGCTGCTGCAGCATGGGCTGCACTATGGGCTGCAGGGAAGTCTAGCTCTGGTGCCTGGACCACCTCTTCCCCTTCCTTCTCTGCTGCCCCTGGTGTCTGCAGAGTTGTTTCTTTCATATATTCTTGCTCCTCTCTTGTCCACCTGCAATTTGCTTCTGCACAATAACTTTTTCCCTTTCTTAACTATGTTACCCCAAAGATACTGTCACCACCCCTGGTGGGCTTGGCCTTGGCCAGTGGCAGTTTCTTCATGGAGCCAGTTGGTATTGGCTCCATTGGACTCAGGGGAAGCTTATAGCAGTTTCTCACATAAGCCATAACCAAAACCTTGCCATGAAAACCCAATAGAAGAGCACTCCTTTTGAAAAGCTTCATGTGCTGAATGTGGTGGAAAGAAGAGAAAGATCTGGCAGAGAATGCTGAGAGTTGTGCAAGGGACTATGAATGCCCGTAAGAGCAGCAACATGAAAGCTTTTGTAGTGAGAAGCAGTCTGGATTTTTGCCTGGCTGGATGGCTCCTTTCCTCTTATCTGTTTTATCTCCTCACAGGTTCAGCAGTTCAGCAAATTAGTAGACAGGAGAGAATAGAAAGGCTCCACAGAATAAAGGAAAGGGATTTTGGGGAAAAAACCCAAGTGAAACATACACATGACAGGGAGAAATTCAAAGAAAAGAACTACATACACTGGTACTATGGAGCAGGAAGTAAGAAATGAAAAAAAATTAAATAGAGATATAGAAAAGCTCTTTATAAAAAATAAAATATTATAAAGTTGAACCTCAGAAGAACAAAATTTGAGATTATTTTGCAATCTGAACTGGTTCTATATGTACAAATAGAAATGCAATCCATACCTTCATATATCAATTTTAGTACAATTTTTGCTTACATGCTTGATGTTTTGATTTTGGGCTTTTTCTCCTCTCTGTAACACTTGTCATGGTGGGTGAGATTCAAAAAAGCAAAATGTGTAGGTCTCCTGTACCCTGTATACAGAATGAGGAAGAGAACTGATGTAAGAATTCTGTATATTAGGCCCATAGTAATTATCTTGCACTGGATCCTCATACTATTTGCTACTTTTCCTTCTGCAAACCCACATCACCTCTGGCACTCCCTTTGCCCTTTATCCTGCAAAAGAGGACAGGTAATTTTTCTCTTGTTCTTCTTACAACCTGTAGGCCAATCATCAATTTAGAAGAGTTATTTTTCCTATTCTCAGTCCTTGTTCCTGACACCTCAGCTCTCCTAGCTGCTGTAAAAAGAATTTGGAAAGAGACCAGTCTAGTTTCTTCAGGCTCGTGATTCATTTGAGCTCACTTTCTTTGTAAGAGGAATGTATGTGAATACTGACTATAATAAAGCCACTTGGGTCTGGATCATCCCAAGTACAGATGGATTCTGAATAATTAATACCCCAGATCTCAACATGAGTCATTTGAAATTTTCATAGGCTGTAATCTTGCCTAAGTTTTGATTGAGTTTACAGCAAGAGCAGAAAATAGTTATTCAAATAATCATTTAGCACAATTTCACAAATTCTGTTATCAAAGAAGCAAAGATATCATGAGGTCTCAGGTCATCCTCTCAGTGGCATAAAGTCTCAGGCCATTCCTTCTACTTAATATATGCTTCCTTTCTAGCATGTTCTTGTTTCTAAATCTACCCTACTATAACACTGGGCACCTCACATTATGTCCTATGCTTGAAAAGGGAAAGCAAATATAATTTTGTGAGTGAAAGTGTAAAGGAATTTATTTTACTGAAATGTGATTTTTAAAAAATTAGCTTTTATATTTAGAAAGAGGTACCAATTAAATAATTATGTACCTTTTTCATCTATGTGTTGCTGCTGCTTGGCATCAAAACTTTTCAGTACTTTCAAATCTAGACAGCTTTTTGACAATTTACTGGAACAGAAACCTAATCCGAAGGATGTGTCTACATTAGTTTCAGTAGCAGTTCTGATCAGGGGTTTGTTTTCAGGCAAATTCTCTAGTTTATTACCACACACTTCTTTTGAACCACTGCCTCACACCACACAAACTGAAGCAGAAGATGCACTCCAAAAATGCACTCCACCACTGCAGTGCAGCGAACACTGAGGAACTGAGCATAACCAGCGAATCTCAAAGCAACCTGAAATGTAATAAATCCTCATCTGTATTAAAGAGGTTGAAGAAATTAGGACACTTCTGAGACAGAATAGGAGAAGATTGATTCAAAACTAAAAAAATTAGTGTCAAAATTCAAAGTTTTTCTGAGTTATACTTTTATTGATAATGATATAGGCAACTCAAAATACATTGCAGTTTGTTTATGTAAGTGAACAAGACTAGTAGTGGGATGTGCACAATTAATTTCTTCATAAATATTGTTGTAATGTCAGGGAATTATTTCCATTCTTATGATTAAGTTAACTACAATTCAGTTGATTTGAGAACATTTTATTAAGTCTGAAATGAACCCCATTAAATGGAATACTGCTAGAGAAAGTAAATATGTACATGTTAGAAGTCAGCAGATCTTTCCAGTTAATAGAAAACGGCCTGATAAAAGGTGTCAAAGCTCAGTGAAGACTTGCCACTTAAAATAATTACTCCGAAGAGAGACAAGAAGGGAAAGATGTTCTGAACTTTCTCAGTCTGGATATTTTTATGTTCAGAGAATGTAATAGCCATATATTTATAGGCAATGAGAAGATTATATGGTGTAACATTATCAATTCTATGGCAAACTTCTACTTTCCTGTTACTTTGAATTTTCACATTTAGTCATCAAAAACTCCAGCTAGTGGTTATATTCTTAGGTATTTGCTTATCAAGCACTAAGGGAAAAAAGAAATCATCCTGGTCAATCTATAAAAGCCCAGTTTCCCAATGAATTAAAAAATGTTCAGTCTCTTGGTTCTACACTAGCAAAAAGTAACACAAGTAATAAAATAACCTATAGATAGGAAAGTTCAGTAATTATCTTTGGAGAAAAAAAAAAGAAAGAAGAAAAAAATATACTACTTTTCTTTCAGAAAGCTTTTGGGAACTCCTCCTGTCTCACAGTGTGGAATGAGAAGGGCCTGGAGGTAGGGGAAGGTCCACCCGCAATAGGAATTCTCTGTATTCCATCCAAGTGAAGTAGAACAGGCTTTTTAGCCCATCTTCTGAAAAGGGGGGGATGAAGTCTTTGAGAAACTTATTCAGAAGTCAAACAGAGATGCAAATTGTTTTATAGACCTGCCTAAGTGTCTTTTTTCCTCACTAACAGTAGAGGATGAGTAGTCTAACTCAGTCTTTCCTTAACTAAGGAAACTCTGTTACTTCCCTACCGGCCTTGCTACCAGTAGAGAGATTTCCCATATTTCAATTTTACAAACAAGTCATTAAACAACAGATACATATTCATTTTATTTGTCCTCAAGGAGTGACTATTTCCTTCTTCCTTATTAATTACAAGTTCCACAAAAACTCCACAGTTTATCTGTCACAGGATGTCATCCTCCACTTTTCCATGATTTTTAATTAAAAAGACTATATATATACCACTTATCTTGTCTCCCAGTATGCATTATCTTCCAAAAGTTGTAGCTATTGTTATTATCATCACTAACATATCATATATAAAGAAAGTAAATTGTCCTACCAAACAGCAACAGAAATAAGAAATGAGGTGAAGTCAGCTTTAGCATCATTCAAGGAAATCAAATCAACTAAAAGCAGAATTCCTTTGTATGCATTGTCATTAGCTTCCTGTTTTGCTAGTTGCAAACTCCTATCCTGGAATTTACTTTAGTATAGTCATCAAAGTGCAATAAGAGGAACATGGTGCAGAGGGTGTCAGTGTTGTCACAGAACAGAGAGAATGCCTTTGATTTAGTTCAGTAGTTCAATAACTGAAATCAAATCCATATTTTTTTTAATAACTAGACCCCTGTAAGACCCTCTGAAAAGACACTAAAGAGACAGAGATATATATTCTTATATAACAGTATATTTCATTTCTTGTGTTGAACTGGAATCCTGTTTTCATTTATCGTGCACAAACCAAAGAAAACACAAGAGTACAAAAACAAAGACAGAAAAGATTTCACAACAAAAAAAAATCCTGGTGGTGAAGTAAGCACTAAAAATGATAGATATGCTCTTTTTCTCCTGATCATGAGTGTACTGCAAATGTGAAAAGAGTGCATGAGTTTGAGAACAGATTTTTAGCAAAGGAACAAAGAAAACTCATTGAAAATTATCAGAACTTGTTCAGAACTGTTCATGTATTAAATGACAAGAGCCTAAAATTAAGATGATTTTTACTATTCTGACATTGAAAAATATTGATCTTTATAGGCTTTTGAGAAAGTATTTCTTCTTCATGAAATTTAGTTTAAGGATCCAAACAGAAAAACCTAAACAACTCTACCAATGATTTAACAGCTAGTCAAAAGTTGTCTGGATATTGTCCTTGGGAATCCTGCTATTGTACTTGGGTGACACTGCTAGAGCAGGGAGATTGGAACACATGACTTCTAAAAGTCCCTTCCACCCTCAACCATTCTGTGATTCTGTGAACCTTTCTGGTGATGTACATACATAAAAACATTCAAACATACACAAAGAATATATTAAAAAATTGTATATTAAAAAAAATTATTAGATGACTAATAAATGAAAAATTAGAGAAGTAAATTGGAGAGGATGGTGGAAGCTCAGAACACATGTATGTGCAAAGTTAAAATATTATTAGATCAGAAAGAAATTGCTATAAAGCTAAAACTTTTAATCTGAAAACAGCCTTTCACAAAAATGCTTAACAATGTCAGGTTAATGCTTCAATAAAAGCAAAGATAAAATTTATGGGAAGTACTTTATTTACACTTTAAAATTCAGAAAGCCTCTCTTATATTATGTATAAAAGTTTAATCACAAATACACAATACACATCCTGGTCTCTTGTGATCTATATAATGGCACTGGAGCTTGGGTTTTTATTTGGAGGTATTTAGCTAGTGAGAAAAACGAAAGCATAACTAGAAAAAAATGTATGAGATTAACCTCAACCCACCATCATTCACATGAGGAAATGGAGGAGAACTGAAGGTAGAAGTGAAGAATATAAGTCCACCACTATTAGAAAATTTTCATACTTTCTGTCTTCTATCCTCCAAAAGGCCATTTATAAAGAAAAAGCTTCATTAACAGCTTAACGTAATTTCCTAGCTATTTTATACTTTTTAATAGATTCTCCATAGGCAGTAATTTTATCATTTTATAATGTTGAGAAACAATCTGGAAAGGCTGTACTGAGAAGAAGTAAAATGCATTAGGGTATTTTAATGCTGGCTCTCAGTACAACATTGACAAGCATAATAGAAAAAATAATAAACAAAAGAAGTGCTTGGAGTTTTTTCTATATTATGTTAAAGTAATTTTTAAAGAGTAAAATTTTAGGGGAAAGAAGTATGTGCAGCTATCAGAATAATTTCGTAATCTACGCTTTATTAGATTCAACACAGGCTAATCTTGTATAGAAAAATTCTCTCACACATGTTCATAAACCTGTCATTTCTGTATGTTCACCATTGATTATGATGTTATTGCTCTGCACTTCTTCAGTATCTATCATCTTTGAATCTCAAAACACTTTGTGAACATTAATGAAAGAATACAATAATAAAATGTATGTTCCTTCAAATTATTTTTTCTTTCATGTTACCATCTGTACCTGCTCAAAGAAAGTACATCCTCACAGTCTCTGGTTTTCCAAAACATATTTTTGGTAGGAGTACATCTAGTATTATGTTAATTATTGTTTTAATTTTGCTTAGTGCTTGTATGATACCACAGAACCACTTAGAAGATTTAAATTATGTTTTTCTCAAGAAAGTGGTGTGCCTAATTCAGAGCTTTAAAGAGGTAATCTCTTCTTGTTTTGGGCTCATATAGACCTTGGATTCTTCCTGGTTTCAACAGTGTGGTGCAATCTTTTATCAGAGATAACACAAAGATACACACACAAACACAGATAACCATATGAAGATAAAATTGTTGCAGAACCTTTTATAGCCACCCATTTTCAGTAGAAGTCTCACCAGGAAAAATGAATATAAAGAATTAATAGTTCTAGATCTGGTGAGATTTGGACTCATGTCCTTCATATTTCAACAAAATTAAATAAACAGATTTTTCTTTATAAAATTATCCTTAGGATTTGATCTTTGAATATTTTATTGAAGTATATCTCTACTTAAACATTCATTTCAGCAGTGACAAGTGATTTCCCACATGAAAGGTTCTCTGGTGGCTAATGTATTAGGCTGAATATTAAAGGAAATAAAAAGCACTGTAGTCATGCCTACAGGAAAAAAACCCTTGATTTCTATTATACTTGTGTCAGAAAATATTTTGGCTCAAGTTTAGAAAGCATAGGCCAAAGTTTCAGCGTATTGACTGAAAATGGTGCAAATATGCTGAGCTCAGCGGGGTGTCAGAGTCTTGCTGCGAGTAGAATAAGGTCATATGGTTACTGTGCCTCATAAAAGATAAAATATACAACTCATAGCACAGTTCTATTGTTCTTGGTTGACAATGTCTAAGTTATAAGAATTAAGATTAGGATCTTTAAAAGACCAAAGACAGCAACCTTTCAAGTAAAATTAATGGATATGGGATAAGCACTTCCTATATCGGTTTTCATGTAATTGTTTGCATTTGGTGATACCATTTTTGCTTGCGTATTTAATTATCTTATTCAGAATAAAGGAGATGTAGGCAGTCCTATCTGACTTCTGACTTCTATTAATATGCTTTTGCAGGATGATAGTATTTGAAAATGTAATTAAGAGACTATCAGTAAACACGATTATTTTGATTAGTCCTACTTAACAATTAAACATTGCAATGTTGAAAATTCAGTTCTGGCCAAAATATTAAGACGGTAATGGGAGATTGATACCGGGTATCTGAGGGGTATTCTGTTAATACCCCTCACCCAAATACCCAAATTTGTATGGAATCATAGAGTCATACTGTATCCTTAGTTGAAAAGGACCTACAGGGATCATCGAGTCCAGTTCCTGGCCCTGCACAGGACAGACACAAGAATTACACCATGTGCCTTGAAAGCATTGTTCAAGTGCTTCTTGAACGTCAGCAGGCTTGGGGAGTCTGTTCAAGTGCCCAAACACCCTCTAGGTGGTGAATCTCTTTCTAATATTCAACATAAACCTTCCTTGATATAGCTCATAATGCAAAATACAACCCCAAATACCCAGTATTAACCAAGTTGCAAAAACTAGTAGTGCAGCTCTGAGTTACGTTGGCTGGAAACAGTTAATTTACAAAGATTCATCAGACAAATTAGTTACTTGCTTTAATAATTAATAAGTTCTCTCTTACACTCTCTATAATGCATCTGATTTCATTAAATGTTCTTGTATAAATTTTAGCTTAGAAACTATTGCATCTTATTTTATCTTCTGCTAAAATCATTACTTCCTTCTTTTCCCTCTGCCTCTTTGTATCTTATTGACTTTATGTTACATTTAAAACAAATATTTTGCATTCAACCTCTAAAACCGAATTGGAACATTTGCAATGGTTTTCCATTTGAAAAGAACACAGGTGTGAATAAGACAATTTTACTTAGAAAATTTTGAACGAAATGCCTAGTTGCAGGAATTAAATGCAGGAATTAAATTAGGTATAGATAGCTTCACAGAATCACAGAATTACTGAACGATTGAGGTTGGAAAAGGCCAGGGATCTGGTCAAAAACCCCTGCTCAACAATATTCACCTAGAACAGGTTGCTTAGAACCATGTCTAGACAGCTTTTAAATACTTACAGGAACGTAAACTCAACAGCCTCCCCGGGCAACCTGTGCCACTGCTCAGTCACCCTCACAGTGGAAAGGTGTTTCCTGATGTTCAAGCAGAATCTTCTGTGTTTCGGTTTGTGCCCATTGCCTCTGATCCTGTCACTGGATACCACTGACGAGATCTTGGCTCTGTCCTCTTTGTACACTACATCCTCATGGGAAAGGAAAAGGAAAAGGAAGAAAGAAGGAATCTTTTCTGTTTTAAATATTTAAATATGTTTATTTCTGGAGAAGGAAGAGAAAAGGTAAAAGAGGAAAAGTACCATATGGCATTGTACATACATAACAGGTGAAAGAAGCCACATCTTACCTGTGTGCAAATGACCAGGACAACAAACAACCTTTCGTTATAGGAAAAGATCTTCTAGGCATGGAGCATAAAAACTTTAAACACCATCTTGTGGCATTGTCTAGGCTTTCAATTCTTTCAAAATAGTATTACTTTTTTCCATCCAGCTTCTATGTCAAAACACAGAAGAAGAAATTGCCAATTATTGCCATCTTACAGGGCCAATTCAAGTTAGAAGGTAGTACTTTCAGAATTCCATGCTCCCAAAACGTATGTTTTGAAGGATCAAACCATCTGTTTTGTGTAAATATTTAAGTATGAGAGATCACAAGTGCTTCTGCACCTGCATGGGTCCCTTGTGCTTAAGCACATGACAATTTTGAAAATAGGCATTCCGATCTGATATTAGGGAAAGAAAATCCATAGTGGGTATAGTCAAACTTTGGAAAGGATTGCCCAGAAAGACTCTAGAATCTCTACCCTTGGAGGTATTTGAAACTCAATCGGACAAAGCCCAGAGGGACTTCTGAGCAGCCAGCTTAACCAGATGACCTAGTCATCTGGAAGTCATTCTCAGCTTATATTATTTCAAGATTCTATGTTTAACTAGCAACTATTTCAGCATCTATGGACTTTTCAGTTCCTAACTTAAAATAAAATGCTTTCAATTCAGTTTCAAATAAAATGCTTTCAATTCAGTTTCACTATTACATGCTAAATTTTTTCAGAAGATGGACCAGTTTTAAAGAGTGTGTGTGCTTTAGAATTGCTAAATAATTACAGTGTAAAAATTATTACAGCATTTTTGATACTTCCCCTAATTATCACTTCTGGAATATATTCATAAAAAATGACTCTCATATATTATTAATATAACTCCTCTAATTGCATTCATACATAAGTAATTATAAATGTTAACTTTATTCATTAAATTGAAAAGATTGAGAGAATTGCTGACATTCAAAGAAGCTTCACAAGACTATTTCAGCAGCAGCTTAGGTAAAAAAAATTTATAAAAATCTACAAAAATTTCTGGTATTTAATTGTTGTGTTTATGTCTTGAGATATTTTCAGCATAAAATATGTATAAAGCTTTCTGGTTTTATTAGGAAATCTTCTCTTAGAAAACTCCCTACTGCATTTCTACAATAGTTGATAGGTTTTCCTATTATGGTCTGACAATTTTTATATTTTTTGGCAATATTTTTTCCTACTGTTTAATTAAATACAATCTTAGAAATCTTAGCCACAAAATCAGAGGCTGAAATTGAAAAGAAAAAAAAAAATTATAGTCAAGCACAAAGATGAAGGCAGCATAGGACCAATACACTTCTCTAGACTCCTCCATAAAGACAAGGAAAGTAATCTCATCTAGGGCTGTAATATTTAATACAGAATTAATTTCCTTGGTTTTGTTTCAAAGGTGTAAACAAAGAAAGCAAAGTAGTCTGCTTCCTTTGTCAGTAGCAGAGGAGGTGGTGATATAAAACAATATTCCTGATGACAACATGAAGGACTGTCAAGAATCCATCACTTTAGACTGGTTCTACCCTTTCCCTCTTTCCTGTAGCTGATGTATGCCATGAGACTTCTGTTTCCCTCTTCCAGGAGAAGGAACGAAGATTAAAAAAAAAACAAAAAACAACTGGTGCTGTGGGAATTGGTCTGGGAATTGGATTACAGAATAGAGCCCTGGGACACAAGTTTAGAGAAAAGAAGAGTAAAAGAAAGAACAAGGAAAGCCTAATCCCAGAGAAAGTCTGACTTCAGCTTCCTAGAATATGTACTGGCCTACTATACAAGCCCCATTTCTAGGACAATCTTCCCTTTTCTAACATGCTCAGTGGATGCTCTAATACTTCCAACTCGCAGACTGTGGAACTTGCTCTGATAGTGCCACCAAAAAAAATTTTACTCCCTCTGTTGGAAGGAAAGGGTTAAAAGCAGAAGAATGATGAGGAGGATGGTAGGTTCGCTCAAGTGAGCTTGCGGCTGGGAATGCCAAGGCCTGGGGAATAAGTGTGGGAAACCCCATATATTATCCCTACCGCTGTTTGTCCTCGAAGTAGAATCTCTGTGTACAGATAACAAGTGATTACAGGGCTCTCTCATGGATGTTCTTGAGCTCTCTGTCTTGGGAGAGAGATCAGAGCTGAGAGATCATAAAAGCACGGGGTAGACCACAGCGTGGTGGCAAACTACACATGTGCATGCCCTCAATAAATGGGTGCAAGCAGCAGCCCTGCCATCTCCCAGGATGGACCGAGCCTGGCGGAGCCGGCATTCCTGCTTGTGTGTCTCTGCCCGGGTGCTGCTTTAGGATCCATCAATTATCAACGTAATGAAATGAATTTACTCTTTTCATTTCAGTCCTGGTCTCGTGGTTGTCCTGGCAGCCTGTCTGTGTCAACTCATACACTCCAAATATTCTGATTCTTACCTCCTACTGTTCATAGCCTTAATTCAGCAAAGGACATCCATTTCAGTGTACACTTTAGCACGTGTTTAAATTTAAGAATACTAAATACATAGCAATTAGCCTAAAGTGATGCTGTAACTAAACACCTGCTAACCTCTTTTGCTGAACATCTACCTGAGACTGACATTTTGCCAGGGAAAATATTCCCTAAACTTCATAAGAGCTTCAATGTGTTGTAAATGAAGCTAGTATTTGACTTTGATTAAAGACTGCAAAGAGGTTGGAGAAATGAATGAAATGTCTGACTCTAAAAAAGTCAGAGAAATAAGTATGTATAATGGATTAAATTCTGGCTTATTTGAAGTCAAAGACAAAACTGTTATAAAATGCAATAGAGTAAGGATTTCATGTCACATCTTTAGACTCACCGTCCTGGACAGAGCATCGGACATCTGACTCCTCTCTTCTCCCTTGTGTTGAATAGTACTTTATAAATAGACCAGATGAAGTCAATAGCACCATTTGAAGAAAGGCATCAGTCAGCATGAATAAAGGTAATCGAAAAGCAGCTATTTTTACTAATGAACATGTTTTTAACTGCCAGATACAGAGCTAGGAAAATTACAGCAAATAGAGAATATTTTTGCAAGTGAAAGTATTTTTTTTAAATCCACTTTTGCTGAAAGTAACTCAAAATATACAAATATACATTTTTTCACCTTGCAAAACTATAAATAATAAAATACAATATATTGCTCCACTTCACAAAAAAGCTATTATTAAAAAAACCCTATTACATAAAACTATTATAATTATTATATAAATCACATATATAGTTATGTAAAACTACCATATATATGGTATAAAATAAATGATATATTAGATAGATAGATATAGATAGATAGAAAGAAATAATATGATATGAAACTATTATATAAACTCTAAGAAATGCCCCCAGACCAACTCTATTATATAAAATACAGAGGCAAGGGTAGTGTACTGTACCGGGAAAGGAATAACCCAAAGTACCGGATCGGGTTGGGGGCTGACCTGCCAGAGAGCAGTTCTGCTGAGAAAAACCTGGGAGTGCTGGTGGATGACAAGCTGGCCATGAGCTGATATTGTGCCCTGGCAGCCCGTATTTCATCACTGTTAGATGTACTTAGAAAATACTTACATATGCAATATCTCATAAATAAAAAATAAAAGGTCCATGAGTATAAAAGTCCATATTGATAACACTGGATCTACTCGCCTGTTAGCAGGTTCCATGGCCTCTAACATTTTGTGCAATGTTTTATACATTTCATTCTAACTGAACATTTGAGCTATATCCATAATATTGTTGTTGTCTTCCAATGGGAATCTGACATCTTTACCTGATTGATGGAGCAGAGTCCCCTTGATGAGTGTACTTGTGATGCAAAACTGGGCCTAGTTGATTTGTCAGAGGGTCATGATTCCACCCAGAGACAAGACAACAATCAGGAGAAATGGGACAAGAAGTTTCTCAAGAAAGTTCAACAAGGAAAAATGCAATGTGCATGGACCTGGGAAGGCACATGACATGAACCAGTACAAACTGGGGCCACCCAGCTGGAAATCAGCTTTTCAGAGAAGGACCAGGGGCTGCTACTGTACACCAAGTTGAACACGAGCTACCAAAATACCATTGTGACAAAGAAATCAAATGGTATCCTGATCTACAGTAGGAAGAGTGTTGCCAGCAATGTTCAAAAACCGTCTGGAGACTGTCTTGGGCAGCTTGCTGAAGGTGGCCTCGCTTGAGCAGGAACATTTGACCTGATGACCTCCTGAGGCCCCTTCCCAGCTCAGTTACGCTGTGATTCCATGATTCTGTGATACCACTTCTGAAAATATACTAAAATAATATTTATATCCATTACAGAGTACATTACTTTATCTATTATATAGTACATACTACATTATATTACATATTCTAGAATATATGTGTCTTATTTTAAATATGTACTACTAGAATGATTTTATATTATTATGTTTTTGCAGAGATTAAAATCCACATGGGTTCTTTGCTGGTTTTGTTCCTGTTCTGTGAAGTATGTACCACATTTTCTTCAACAAATAAATGTATATATGCCAAAGCTACCTTTTTTTTCTAAATTCACACAGCAACAAGGACACAAACTGGTGATTTTGATCTGAGCTTTAAAAATAGGAAAGGAAGCATGAATAAGAGTCAGAGTCATGAAATAATAGAAACAAAGACAATGCTTTGTTATTTTCTCTAAGAGTCGAAGTAAATTTCAAAGAGTAGGAGTAATATTCCCTTCAAAGTACTACATTAATTTCTTATGAGTTATTTTCTGTCTTAATATACTAATAATCAAGCATTTTAGTTAACATTGTGAAAAGTAAAATGGGCGTTTCCTTAATGAGAATCCTGTATACCATTACATAAGTAAGAATATTAACATAATATGAAAATATCAAATGATGGAGAAAAAAACCAAAATTAAAATTCTTTATAATTTTAATTTTCATAGAAACTGCAGTGAACTGTAAACATTGCAGGGCAGTAATAACCTACTTTAGCTGCTTGACTACTTGCAGACATGACACAGATATGCAATCTTACTAGAAGCCCCAGCACAAAAATGGTTAAGGTTTGACTCATCTCACTGAAACAGCCAAAAGTGTAGAAATCCCAGATTTAGAATAGTATCTGATTGATTTATTTATAATTATTAATTAAAATATTAATTTGTATAGGGTTATTCACTGGATCTATATTTTGGACATATACCTTATGAGATGAATTGCTGTAATTTTGAAGGTACTTTACCTGTCACTAAAGCCAGTGATGGTTGTTTTAAGTGTTTGGCAGAGAGTGCAGCAGAAAAAATGAAATGGAGTTTCCTTTCTGTCTTCACTACTGGTTCCTGCCTCAACCTTTATCCCCTCCCTTTTTACTTTGTAGCCTAGCACTTTTTCTTCCCAGCTTCTTGGACTCTGGTGAAGTTTAACTTCCCATAGCCTGAATATATTTCTGAGGAAGATATAAAGAGTTAAAGACAAAACAGTTGATAATATTGTTAAGAACTTGTAGGTATTCACCAGCTTGTTTGGAAAAGAAGGCAACACTCCAAATATATTTCTGAAGTTAGGAATGATGGTGGTACCAGCCTGAAAGAGAAATAGCTCTCAGAGAACATAATAAGCAAGATGCTAGTTATTTGTTTGTTTTTCAGAAATAAACTTTGTATACACATATTTTTTTGCACTTCCAGAAAAGTTCTGTTTTCGACCTCCAAGGTTATGCCTTGAAATAATAAAATATTGTGGTAAGAAAAGTATGCCTCTGCCTGTCCTTCCAGTGATAGAGTCCACAGGTCTGTTACAATGAATACTTCAGCTTGCTTGCAGACTTTGGGCAAAACTAGACCTGCCAATCACTTGTCACAGCATGCTTCCTAAAGCACAGAATAATTCATATCTACATTTCTAAATTACAGAGACTGTTTTAGTATGTGCTGTGGAAAACACACAACTGCTTTTAATCTAAAGCATGGTAACTTCCACCTAAATATGTTCATAAATCTAAATATTTCAATAATATGTTCTAACTTTATATTGCACTAATTATTTATATGGAGAGTACAGTGTATCTGTAGTTATTCTTACTTAAAGAGAAAAAAATATTTAGGTGAGCACACCTATATTATCCTGTAGTTTATTATAAAATCCACAGACACATTGCAGTGGAATTTTTATGGGAACGGTGTCATATCTTTATGTGGACTCCTAATCTTTAAATATAGGCATATAAATTCCTTAGGTAACATAAATCTCTCTTCTACTTTCTCATGAACACTAATGTTCATGGAAGAATTCTGTTAAAGGACAATAAACAGAATAGGTTAAGATCAGAAGATCAATATACACATACTGCTGAATTAATAGATATTTGCTAGCTCTCAAAAGAGGGCACATAATTACTCTGCTTTAAAGAATGACTTTAAAGCTCAACTGAAGGAGAAACTGAATGTGCTTATGTAATCAATGCTATAATACTTACGAAGGACTGCTGTCTAAATTAGAAGTACAATATCAGTACATATCTCAATTTAAATAAAGAAACTAAAGTTTCATTTATACTGGTGCACAGAGTGTATATGATTCTCCAGTCCTAAAACCATCTGGCACAGTATGACTCATGGTCCTGCAGACAAATTCTCTTACCTCAGTGAGAAGTGCCTGTATAGCACATTCAATCTACCTAGTAGGGATGATCTCTAATCTGCACTAACTTCCAGACTTTTCCTGTGGGATTTTTGGGACATAACTGGTTGGTCAAGGTCAAACTAATAACAGAGACCAAGCTAAGACTTAAACCATGTGAATGATCCACAGCAGCACTACATCCTGTTTACCTTACAGTTAAAGGTATAAATGTGCATATATAAGTCTATTAGGATGCCTGTCACAGATAAGGTTACAAATATATTCTGTAGAGACTTCATAAGGTGCAGAAGGACTGCCCAGGGACATACTCCTTAAGCTTAGAGGTTTGGAAAGTACATGTACCCAAGATACATATGGTTGTAAGGATTGTTTACAACTTTGTTTCTTTACTAGGCTGAAAACATGATCTCAAAGAGACACGATTTTTTTGTTTTGACACTTCTGTGTAATCACAATTATGTCCTTCCGGAGAACCTCAGTTTCATTTCCTTACTAATTTTAAAAGTTTCTGCCTCAGCCAGTGGGATATGTTCTTCTTATTCATCAAAGGCAAGGATTACCCCGTACATTCATAAAGGAACAGTATAAACCTTCTGTGGTGCTTGGGCATATAAAGTTGCAGAGTTAAGTGTAGAAAGCATGAAAACAATAGCATTTAGTGTTAGAAAAACAGACAGTAACCATCTGACTTTCTATTCCAATCTTTCATATTGTCCAGCTGCTCTGGTACAGTCAGATCCTACCCTGAAGGATAAACAAATCTTTACAGACACTGCTTTGTCTTAATTAAACTGGGAGGTGAGATGTTGTACCTCCACAGCCTGGGTCTAGGTTCAAACCTCTTGCACCTGTACTGGACCTGACTGAGAAGGCTATGAAGAGAGATATTATCTAGAAATCTCTCTAATCACTGGAATCTCAGAGCAGTAAACTGAGACTTTTTAAAGAAGTACACACTAAACTTGTCTGAAAGCAAACAAAGAATTCTAACAGTTAAATTCTGTAAAAGTGAAGAATGTGGTCCGAAAAAGAAAAGAATCTTGATAAAGAAATCTACAAAGCACTTTTTTATATCACCATTGTTTATGTTCAGCTTATTGTTTAGTCCAAAATCACATAATTTTCAAGTATAAATTCTATATATTCAAACCCAGTCTGCAACAGCATCACATAATCAGAAAAATTTACATGTATATTTAGTTGACATCATCAACACACCTACAGGATTGAGGATCTGCAGGAACTATCTGAGACTGTTTTCATTAGCCATGACTCCTAAGCAAACCGTCTTTGTCAGGTGACCCTAGGGGTACAGACCTCCTCCACTACCCTTTGGAGATGCAACCATGGATCATGGAACAGTCACTCTCCAACTTCTGTGAATGATTTTCTGACAGCCACTCACCGTGATAATTGGAAGGTCAAATGAACATGGCATTTGACACCTTAGCACTTACAGACACATCAGAATTCAGGGAAGAGAAAACAATTTTTTTAACAGAAAATGCATTATTTATTTTACTAGGAAGTGCACAGTAGTCAAAAACTGCTTTAATACAACAGGGATCCCAGATTTGGGAGGGATTGCTAGGGATACACTCCAAGGTACCCAATTTCTGCAGTGGGTTTACAGTGAGATTGCTGCATTAACTGCACTGTCTAGTTTAGATATCCTCCTGGATACACTTTAAGTGTAGCCAGGTAGACATATATCACACCTGTGAATTAATGCTTTCTCAAATCTACAGGAAAACTTGATTTAGCTTTATCCTTAATGTATGTTGCAATTTGATTTCTGTAGCTTGTGCCATCCTACAGCGACTGATCACAGTCTTCTCAGCCTCTCTTTACTAATGAACTTTCCACATATACACATTTCTTAGACTCCTTTCTAATAATTCTTGGCAATACAGCTGTTAACAGGACTAGCTGTTGTGATGTTTCCTTGTTGTGTTTGTGTTGGGGTGCTGTAAGAATGTTATATGAGCTCCAGACTCATCCTTCCTGCCTATCTGGTTTTGCTCTAATAGTTCACAATTCTTCATAATAATATCAGAAAAATGCAAAGGGACATTACATTAAAAAAAAAAAGAAAAATTCTGCAGGTATATTTTTCAGTTGTTTACATGAACTTATAGTATTCCCTGAAGTTTTACCCGCTTAAAGGTTAGGACTTGGAACAATCCAATTCTAGGTCTTTGTAGAATTATTTTGGTTTTAGTTCTTATCAGAAAGCCAACCACCTTTTAAAAGAAAACAACATTTTATGGTATTATGGGAGCATGGATAGAGCCTTAGCAATAGCACTGTGACTGTGAACTGTAATTATTGATAATTACTACTGCTTAAGTGTAAAATTGTCTGTTCATATGACACAGTAAAATCTACAGAAATAGCTCTAATATGTACTGAGTCATTGAATTACTTTTACCATTCTTTGAATCAGTAAGAAAAGGATAAACCCCCCCAAAAAATACTTAAGTAAAATTTGACACTACGTAATGGTACTTCTTTCCAAGATTCCAGAGTTCATGTGCAACAGTGTTTCTTTTAAAAGGAGGCTTTTATATCAAGGTCATCTTTAAAATGTGTCAGAAAGCATGTATCCATCAAAGTTATGTAGATATTTCACCTTCTTTACACAATGTTTCCTGACATCTCAGCCTTCACTGCTGCTTCTCCAGCCTGGCAAGGTTTGTCAGTTCTGAAATAAGGAGCTCCATCCATCCCACTGCCGAGAAAAACATTGATTTGACTGAAAACCTGTTCCACTATCCCTCCTTGTAAGGAAGATCAGATAACAAAAGCTAATATAAAGAGCAGGCTAATATCATCTGGTCGAGAATATTGCTATTTCTAGAAGACAGGAGAACAGGGAAAGAAGAACTCTTTGAAGTTCTTCCCTTCCCCCTCCCATTATTCTTTATCTTTCCTTTTCTCTCTTTCTCTTGATCCTCATCCTTTTGCTTCATTCGAGCCCCAGCAGGACTTTGCATTTCTCCCTCCTCTGTTGCCACCTAGAGGAGAGCAGTGAAGAGCCGGTGCCAGCAGACGAGGATAAACCAGCACAGCGCTGGAATCAGCACAGCGCTGGATAAACCAGCAAAAGGGCTGGAATCGGGTGGACAAACTCGTGTACGGATGGGGGAGAACATGCACTGGCGGACACACAGATGGCAAACAGCCCGCACAAGCAGAGGCTTTTAGTGCATAAATTCTGCTAAAAGTCCAGACAGGAAGAGCTCATATATTAATTCTTCATCTGTTCATTATAATGGTATGGTTCCTGAGAAAACTCTAATTTATATGCTTGCAAACCAAGGGATTTGCATGCTTTATGTACTATAGTTTTAATCTGAGATATACACGTACATGCTGATATACCTGAGGAGTTCAAAGAAGTTGTGCAACAAAGACTTCTGCTGCTAGTGGCCTGTGTTAGGGGTTAGTACTGCTCAGTAAAGGGGGTAGATTAATTTATTATGAAAAAGGATCAAGATAATCCAAGAAAGTCAGGAGTTGTATCAGAAATAAACAATCCTATCCAATTTATACAACAACTGGAAAGGAAATCTTAATAACTCAGTTTCCTATCACAAGAAAAGGCAATTTAAAATACCTTACAAATTGGAAGTATCCACTAAAGAAAGTATTCATCTTCTGTCCAGATTTCGAAGGCAGAAAAATCAATTAATGCAGATACCAACAAGAGTTGGTAAGATGTTTTCACAATATCAAAAATGTTACAAACAACAACAAAAAAAGCCTAATGTTGAACAATAGGGGAAATGTTGTTTTCTACCCAATGGATATCAGAAATATCTCATATAATCAATGTATGAAACTGAATAATATGTTATCTATAAATTTTTTAAAAAGCGCCAATGTGTTGCAATGACTGATTTGAATATTTAAAAATAAAATTCTCCTTGATTTCAGATCTCAACAATTTCCAGTTTTGTAATGGTAGAGAAAGTCTTAGTATATCTGTTATTAGTGTTACTAACATTGTGACTTTAATTATTGTGATTTACTGGATTCTGATTTTAAACTGTAAACCTTAAAATTCAAATATTCTGTACATACACAAATATTTTTTAAAAATGTGTTTACTACTTTCAAGTCCAGTGTATACTCATGACTTAATCTTTCATTGAAAACAAAATAAAAATTAGATATAAGCTTAAGTAAATTTAACACCATTTAAGAATTTTGGATATGCCTTTCAGATTAAAAGAGAACATTCAAAAACCCTTTGCAAAGTTATCTATATTTAATAAAAATGTGCTGTGCTTTTTGGGGATGTCAAATACTTAAAATTCAAATGTCTGACAGGAGTGTTAATGGGTTGAATGCCATCAGATTTGGAGTTTATGGTAAAGGAGCAAGTTTGACTTCTTTTTTAAAACAAATTGATATTTAACCTTTACAGCTATTCAAGGCCTCCTATTGCTGACAGTTGCACTTGTTCCACGTTGGCTGAATTTTAAGCAAGTCAGTAATACTTCAGGTTTTATCGCAGCTATTTACTAGAGTGCAAACAGTGACCTCCACATGACAGCAGCAGAAAAACACCTTTTTGAGCCTTTGATGCTGTATTGCACACACTGTGCTCAGCTCCTTAAAAGTACTTTGGCAGTCCAATATCTAACATTTTCTGGGCTTTTTCTTCAGTGGCATTATCAGACTCAAATCAGAAGCTCAAGTTCCTTATGAGATTGCGATATTTAACACAAAATTTATAAACAACTGATCGTTTGTGTATATTATCAAGGACGAAAAAAAAATAGGTTCAGTTTATGAAACTACCAAGTTGATTGGTGCTTAAACTTAGAGCAGTGTTGATGTTGTTCCAATACCTCAGATAACTTTAAGCAAGCTACAATTTTTGCACAGCACAGACAAGACACCTCAGTCCTGCATTTGTGAAGAACTGGTTAGACCTTCTTCAGATGAAGTTTCTTTCTGCAATAACCTTGTAAAAGGTC
The DNA here is from genome assembly GCA_013400975.1 of Atrichornis clamosus. NCBI lineage: Eukaryota > Metazoa > Chordata > Aves > Passeriformes > Menuridae > Atrichornis > Atrichornis clamosus. The sequence continues at coordinate 21,078 of WBMZ01008490.1, read as the reverse complement.
AAGTAAATAAGTAAGAGTAAATAATGTGTTGGAATGGAGGCTACTAAATTTATGAAAGGAATTTTATGCAACAGTGTCTGATAATGAGAAGGGACAGTATTCAATGGTCTAAGAGCTATTTTCCTTTTGAGAATGTCTGCCCTGTGACAGTGAACACTCATATCACTTTGCTAGTCCAGATTAAGTCATTACTATTTTTCTTAATTGAGTTGTCTTAAATGAACCTACTAATGCCTTAGAATAGGACCTGTTGGCATAATAGAGGAATAAGAAACCTGTTTCTGTTTGAGCTTTCTAGTTGAACAGAAGTTCTGCTGTGTGCTTTGCCTAAATCCACCACTTGAAACCTACCTAATGACTGGATTGTAGCAGCTAAACAGTAGTACAAGTATATAATTTGTGATAGCTTGTTTCTATCAGATAGATTCTGATTCTACAAATAGTCTCTTTAAAACAAATGCCCAATTTCTATATCTCAAAGACAAAAAAACAGTTGCACGGTCTGATATGTGTTTTTCAGGGGATCAAACACCAAGACTTCTGTTGAGAAAGACGTCTCCAAAAAGTTGCTTGTGGCTTCTACATGCTGAACAAGGGATTATCCATAACTAATAGGACATACATGGTGGAAAAGTATACTTCCAGCTATGCTTAAGGCTTAGGAGTCTTTTTTATTTTTTCAGTTTTGAGTAACTTTGCAAGATAAAGGGAAAGACAGGAATCATAATAAATTGATTAGCCTTTTTATTAAGCATATAAACTTGCCTCAGACTTTTTTATTAGTGATCTCTAACTAAATATGATCTGGACTTCTTTGCCAAAGGTAAGGACTTAACTAAACATAGTTCAATTTTTAATCCTTAAGTTTTTAATCACTTCTGCTGAAGAACTATTCCTCTTTGCATAGTTAGAACACTTGCCCAATTTTCTTTTCAGATTCATGTCCTACTTCACAAGGTCATGATCACTGTGGTGGATTATAGAACAAGACAGACTGAAAAAAGAAAAGAGAAAATTGAATGCTTCTCTTGTTCTAGCTCACTGTGCAGGCAGAAATGCAGGATTTGTAAAGATAAGAGAAGCTCAAATAAATGTAAGCCTAAACATCTGGTGGTTATAGTTCTGAAACCTCTCAGGTTGAACTTTGGACTCTCTTCCCTCACTTAGGAAGTGAGTGCTTTAATAATCAGGCTGACATATAAAAATATGTGACCCTTGCTGTACATCAATCATTGCTACTAATATGGATAGACTTCTACAACTTGGGATGTAACTAGAGTTAGACCTAAATGGATCTGTGAAGTTTTAGTTCATGAGGGAAATCATTTTTTGACTATTTTAAAGTAAGCTTGACTGTAGAGCAATATATTAACCATACAGAAAATATACCTTATTTTTGCAAAAAAATGGGTAATTAGATGGCCCATTGCTAAAGCAGAATCTCCATGAGCTGACCACCAGTTCTTAAGGAAAGATAGATGGTTCCTAAAATGCATGCACTTTGGAGTCTGTTGCTTTCAACTCTATGTTCAAAGGACAGCAGCATTTTGAATGCCAATGCAGATTGATGTCATCACTAACAGGATAAGCATTTTGAGTGGCACTCAGTAAATGATTGACATTGGGTACACAGCAAGTTCTTATTCTGTCAGAATTTGGCATGTTTCTGGATGTCAAAGTTAATCCACTGCCAGCTATTTGACAGGATTGTACTTAGTGCTGGATGCCAATCTCCAAAATGTTCATGATTAAGGCTGCATACAAATGCTACTTATTCAATTGAATAAACAACAGTTCCACTCATACAAGAAAAGGTGGACTCTCCAGACAAATATATTATTTCCACACAAAGTAGTAAACCATGGGATAATATCAGATACCAAGGTGTTTGTGATAAATGTGTGAATTGAAAATCACCTTTTCATGGTTGACAGTGGTCAACCTGCCTGTGTGGGGGGTAGTGTCACCAGAAGAGCTCTTCAAACATAGCAAGGATCAGTAACAGCCCTGGCTGTACAAAAGGAAAAACATGTTGAGTTCTCAACATCTCAGCCAGCACACAGAGCATTAGGACCCCAGAAGTTCTCTTTGAACTGTAAGAAGTCTTCTGAAGAGATGCACATGAGGGAAAGATGAAGATGGCATCCTGCCTTCCACTCCCCAGGGTTCAGGCTACCTACATCTATGCATTGTTCCACACAAACATTTGTTTCATTCTTCCATGGTATGCCTACAGCTGACATTACTAAAACAAGCCTGTGTAAGCACAACAGAGCTGTGAGTCAAAAGAAGTGCGAAATGCTTATAACCTGTTTCCTATATCAGCACACATGGCTTTTTTATGGTGACAGCAGAAACTTTGGTCAATGATTTCCAAGACAGTAAAGCAGAGAAGTCAAACTGCAACAGATACAAGGAGATCAACTGAAAAAATGGGAACACAAAAGGACAAGAAAGAAAGTATTGAGGCATAAAATGATCATCAGAGAGCAGAAAATGGAAAGAATGAGAAGGTGAAAGAAAAGACAGTGATGACACAATGGAAACTTATGACAGTGCAGATAGAATTTTCTAGATGGACATTTTTTACCTTACAAACAGATATTTTACTTCTTTTTACCTCAATCTGCAGGAAAATAAACATTACATTACTCGTTGTCTTCTTACTCCTCATAAAGTATGCAGTCTCATTTGTCACAGGTTATTAGTTTTAGTACTTCCTAATCTTAGTGAGGTAAGAAGTGAGGTAAAAGTGTAAGAGTGAAGATGTAGACCTCTTTACTGATGGTCTCCAGTGGCAGCTATATTTTACCCTTTAGCAAGCTACACTTGATCTTCTTAGTCAGTACACAGCATAATTTTTAGTATATTCTCGTCAGAAACAGCATAGCAAAGTGTTGTAAAACCACATCCAGAACATGTACATTGATTATCACTGTTTGCATTTTTCCTTTCTCTTGTTTGTTCCTTGACTGGGTGAATTTTCACTTGTATAATACATCTTAAAAATGCAGTATAATTTCCCAGAGGAAAAACACGGGTTTTAAGGTCAGGTTAGTCAAATATTTTATATACATATCAGTGGATCAAGTAGAGTGTTGAATGGAAGTCTTTCTGGTATATGTATATTTAATATACTACCCCAATGGAAAAGGGAAGCAACTATATATATATATATACAGCCAAAAATTTATTATTAATCTGATATGTTTTAGCAACTTAACAGTCAAAATTAACATAGAAAATTCTCACTAAAATACAGACATAATTTTTATAAATAAACTTCCTGATACTCATGCATTTTGATCAGTTCTACCCTACTAATGTCCCTCCAGGTCCTACGATTGTTAGTCTCCATCTTCCTAAAGAACAAGAAGTGATGGTTACCATGAGCAATCAGCATCCTGAGGACTCCAGTTTGTTGGAGGTTAATGGTCAGAGTGGGGGCTGCTTCCTCCTGGTCTTGAGTTGTTTGAGTTTATTTTAAAAATTTCTTACTACTAATCGATCTCCTCTGGCTGCTCACAGCTGAGTGCAAAGCCTCATAGCCTTCCCAGGTCCCACAGCCTTCCCAGGCTCGCCCACTCCATGGGGTCTTTTTTCTTAGACAGCAACAACAGAAAAACAGTTCCTGACTCTTCCCACAGAGCCATGGGCACAGCTCAAGCTCAGACAGGGGAGGCAACAGGTCCTAAGGAAGGAGCTGAAACCAGCTCACCTCAACCAAGTTCCAACCAAGGTAAGACCTTCACACAAGGCAGAGCCTTTCTTCAGTTTTTAGACAGCCTAATTTGGTGAATTTCGTGACATTGATAGATTTGTCCTTTCCCTGGCCTGCCAGGTGTGGCTGCAGCAGGTCAGTGTGGGGTTGTGCACTGGCTGGCAAGAGGTGTGTGCACACCCACACACACACATAATACCCAGGACAAACAGATCAGCCACGGAATCGAGAGCATTGCATTTTCAAGCACCCACATAATCACACAAAGTACTCACACAGACAAAAAGAAGCCTTTTTACATAGTAAAAAGTCTTCCATTTCTATCTGATCTAGTGCTTAACATCCTTTTGGAATTAACTCCCTTTATCTTACAATGCATTCCAAAGAAACTTCCTTTATTTGGTCCACCTAGGTGTGAAACCTTAAAAATAGTCATTACAGGTGTGCTTCATTTTCACTGATAAGATAACCAGAGTTTGATCACCTGTTGTACTTCTGATTCTTGGCGTTTGTTGTATTTACTGTAACTACATTTTATTCAGATAATCTAATACTATCAATTACAAAATCATATTTTTTGAGCTACTGCAGAAGCAAGAGTAACAAACTGAAATATGGGATTTAGGCATAAGAGGAAAAAGGAGGGGAAGTAGTGTGAGGATGTTCAAACACTGGTTGCCCAGAAAGGTTGTGGAGTCTCTCATCTTGGAGATATTAAAAATCTGGTTGGAAATTGCCCTGAGGATCCTGCAGTTGCAGATACTACTTTTAGCAGAGTTGTTGAACTAGATGAGGTCTGGAGGTCCCCTCTGACCCCATCCACTGTGAAAATGTCGAAGTGTGACAGAGAAGTGAAAATTTAAAATCTTTGTGCCCACTTTTTCACTTGAAGGAAGACATTGATATCACCATTGAATCTTCTGCTACCGGGAAGTTAGTTTTGGGAACTAAATTAAGAATGCCTGGTTTCCTACATCATTTTTTCTGCAACACTGTATGCCTTTGTATTTTCTGATTCTCCTACAGCTAATGATGAACATATGTCTCTTTTATGACATCGTATTTGTATTTTTAATATTCTTCACTTTCTTACACAATCAGGGGATCCATTTATCATCCACTACTTTAGCAATGGAAGTATGTGGATCTCAGACATTTGACTCTGAGTACTCATTCTAGCCTGCAGAGACATTCCTCTGTATTTAAAGCAAAGAACCACTGTATTCAGCACATTCATTAAATACAACGCAGAAACAATCCCTTTTCTGGGAGCTTAATGTTTAACTGGACAGCTGAGTGATATTGACAAAAAACAAACCTAACAGGTGTGTTAGAAATAGTTGCATAAAGTTGCAAATTCTGTGGTTTTTGCTAAACATGCTCAAACTTCCCTAAGGACAGCTGTAATGACTGGGAGGAACTTCTTCTGTTAGGAAAGGTGCTTTATAGGTCATGTAAGGTCTTTAATTTAGAAATCGTCAAGATGTCAAGCTGGGGTAATTTAACTTGTCCCACTTCATAGAACATCGTGTTTTCTAAATACAGATTGGTTGGTGTGTGGCTTGATTGAAAGAGAGTGACGAGAGCATGATATTTTGGGTGCCTGACAGAGTGACCATTGTGGCTGTTACAGGCCTGGGTGCAAAGAGATTTCAGTTTCCTGACAAGTGTCTGTGAGAAAGCAAGGCTTTCTCAAGGACGCTGCAGGAAAACAATTCAGAAGTATTGTAAACTATGGTCTTGTTATGAGACCAAAGAAGAAAACCTGAGGTCAGAGTTACTGGGCCCAGCCAATCCCTCTGGGGGGTGGCTGGTCAGTGAACCCATGACCTTATGTTAGTCCAGCGTGCTAAGGTATATAAGCACCTTTGTAAATATAATAAAGAGGTCGGTTTGCATCTACATAAGGCCGTCCGTGACGTTGGTGTCCGGGCCCGCTAGTGACAGACCATAATTGAGAAGGTTCTTTATAGAAACATTTTAGATCCTACTGAAGAAAAAGGTTCTGTTATTAGCATTAAATTAATAGAAAAATATGAGTCAAAGGAAATTCTGGTAAATCTTGGATTTTACAAGAAATTAATTCACTTAAGAGAACACTAAAACTTGTTTTTGTACAATTCTATATTATTCAAGTGTTTACTCACCTGAGTATTTATTTCTCATTTATAAATTAATTGTCTTTGGGGCAACCATATATGTAAGCAATAAGACTACCATAGCTAAGTGACTGGTGAGATGGAGGAACTGTGTATTTTAGTATGTAATGGAGAATGGTAACATATTTGAGCCTGTAAAGAGGTTCAGATCAAAGTTTTTATTGAAAGGATGTAGATAATGGAGCTAGAATTAAATATATCCTTAAAGGCTGCCAGTTGACATGAAACCAATATTATCTGGCTGTTGAATCCACTTGGACTGAAGTGTCTAGCACCACCTGAGGAACAAACAGTTTTATGTTGGAAGACTTGGGTATCTATCACATGTAAATCTACTTTAAAAAAGATTTATATTCAGTGGTGACCATGCGTGGAAATTTCTGTGTCTGTTTTTTATTAAAATTAAAATTTAAAATATATTTAATTTATCTAATATTCTTTTCTAGGCTCTTTCCTCTTCAGCCCTTGCTATGGTCCCAAATCTAAGAAAAGGTGTAAATGATACAGATGATGCTTGACACCCTTAGTTTTCTTGATTTTTTTAGTTTTTCATTTTCCTTGCTTATAGCAATTTCCAAAGTTTTCCCACATTTCACTCCTATATATAAGCCTGCAAGAACAAAGGATTTCTGACAAATATCTTATGAGGCATCTAGCTTTTATTAAATAATCCAAAAAATCAAAACACTAATCTGTATTGTATGAATCTGACATGCTGTGAGATAAACTCTTAAGGAAATGCTTCCTCATGTCATGAAGTTATCCAGTGTTAGAATGAAATGCACAGACTTTACCATGTGAATCTGTTCACTGGTAAAGTTGTATCATTCCTACACCACAATAAGAACAGGATGAAAAGGAAATGAAATAAACAGGGAATTCACTGTAGTTTGGTTATTCTTGGTGGTATCTTATCAGAAACAGTAAAATTAGCCTTTTGTTGTTAAAGCTTTGTTCAAAGTGAGATAAGCTCCCAAAGAGTATGGAAATAAGGGAGGTACACTAATGATGTGAAGTAAGACCTGAATATTTCATGAAACCAATAGTGAAAAAACAGCATGGAATTGCTGAGTGTTGCTTTCTTTCACACACTAAAGTTTCAAGACCTCTGCATAGGAAAAGAGAACTGCTCTCCTCATTAATACTTTTTCATAGATGCTTCAACCTTGCTGGAAAAAAATGCAAGAAAGTCCATGTTAAAGGCTTTACCTCAAAGAACTTTGACATCTTTCCCCCTCTGAAGTTATGAGTTTGCTGAACTTAATGCAGCCTTCTTAATCCCATCTTCTAACCCTGTACGCCTCTTCCAAAAGCATTAAATATTTGCACTTTTTTTTTTTGAGGAAAGAAACAGAAACAAAGATAACTACTATGTAAGATGGAACCATAGGCAGACAAATAAGGTTCATTGTCAGCACTAACTCATCTTCACCACTGGACAGAAGAAAGCAAAATATAGGTGACAATGGTATTAGATTGAGTGTAGAATACTGTTATGATCACGATGTATTCTGAAAAAAAAAGAAAATTAGTCAAAGAATCATAGAACAAGTTATATTAGAAAACACCTTTGTAGGTAACATGTTCTAACTCCCCACTCAGAGCAGGACTAGCCTGAAAATAAAATACAGATTCAAAGTCAGTTTTTTCACAGCCTAGTTCAGTCAAATTTTGGTTTTCTCCATTTCTGGAAATTTTTAAATTTGTCTTGGAAATTTCTTTACAGTGTTTGATGACCTCACTGAAAACACTTTAAGATAAATACTTCAAAGTCTTGGCCATGATATGAGCAATGCAGCCCTGTATGTATTTAGTTTTCATCACTCCAAAGACAAATCATCAACTCAACCTCATGTAACATTTCTTTGAAAATTAACTGTAAATATGTTTCAAAACAAGACTGAATACACCTCTGAAATTTGATTTCTGTAATATTTCTCATTGTCTTCTCACTCCAAAAAAGGTTTGCAAAATAGATGCTTGTGAATTTTTAGAAACCTAAATGAAATACAGTAGAAGAGAAATAAAACATCTGATTTTTAAAATTTGTTTACAAAGTGACAAATGTTTTAAGAAAGGCTTGTCCTCTCCTTTCCAGATTTGCTCAAATTCAAGAAAAAAATCTTTTATGTGAAAAAAACCCCAATCTTCACATTGAATACTCTCTTTGAGGTATCTCTTCTGAGTGTTAGCTAAAATATTTAACATTAAAACACTTCACTAAAGATTAATTCACTTTATCTTTTAAATAGCATCATGGGATGATTTTGATCAAGTTACCTCTCTAACATCCATTTTTTAATTTGTAGTGGTAAATGTAACTTTTAGTTGAAGTTCACTAGAGTAAGATAACTAATATAATCAAAACCTTTAAACATCACTTTTTTCTTATCTTAATCCTCTATTAATATGTACATAAATTTCTAAATGGAAGTTCTTTAATGCCAGCAAAGAGGAGAACTGGTTTGGTCTTGTTCTGTTTGGGTTTTTTATGTTGTTTGTCTGAAAATTTGAAAAGGTGCTGATGAAATCTGTAGGCCAAGTTATTTGCATGCCTAATAAGTTTAATTTGATGCCATAGCACTGACAGATGATCATTTTAAAATATCTATCATGTATATAATGGTAAATGTCAACCAGTACTTATAAAGAAAACATCTTTCTCCTGAGAATTATTATGATTTTGAGAAGAAGAAAAACAAAATAAAGTATTGCAGACAGGCCATCAATGAAAAATTACACTGTTTCTGAAGATACATGTAAAAAAGGCCATTTTTTTCCATTTTATGACCATGTTCTCTAGGAGACACATTTAAATTTCTTCCAGTTGCTATGTGAATTTATTGAGAGTCACATTTCATATATAAAATGGAACTTCACATAGCTTATAAATAATTAATACATGAATAAAACATTGATAATAAACATTCATTCAGTTCATATTTTTCATAGTCTGACAAGAAAATAGGTGCTCATTATATGTTTCAAAATAATGCAGCTTTGACATTATTAGTAAACCTATGCTACTTCTGTTTGCAATACCTTTTCAATTTCTATTAATAAATAGAAAACAAACCAAAATAATGCCTAATTATTTGTAGTATTGATTAATTTCAATATTTTCACAGTTAGTATTCCACTGTGTGAGGTATTGCAGAAATCCAAGCAGGCATCCATTCTCCATCCAGTGCACTGGTATTTTTTCACACCTATTTTAGTATCTATTTATTGTTCCTGAGAAGTCACATAATTAAAAACATTAAATCCATCGAACTTCAGAAGCACTATTTGTTTATAAAGTTTTGCATAAACTTTGGCAAGAAAGGTGTAGAAAATGAGACTGGACAGAAGCACAAGCCAGGTGTAGATATAATTGAGAGTGTGACCTTAGAGCAGACGCTGAAATTCCCCAACTGTTTTTTTATGCTTGGTACTGTTCAGATTCTGGTGGCATAATTATGGTGGATTCCTGTACTGGGTTTTTGTGGCAAGGTTCTCATAGTGGGTCAGCTATAGGGGTGTTTTCTGTAAGAAGCTACTAGAAGCTTCCTGCATGTCTGATGGAGCCAATGCCAGCCAGCTCCAAGATGGACCCAGCACTGAGACAGTCAGCGATGGTGACAGTGCCCCTGGGATAACACAGTTAGGGCAGGGAGGGGATAGCAGCTTCATCCAGGGAGAAAAGTGAGGGGAAGGAGATGCTCCAGACGCCAGAGGAGACATTCCCCTGCAGCCCATGGTGCAGACCATGGAGAGGCAGCTGTGTCCCTGCAGCCCATGGAGGCCCACGGGGCTGCAGAGATCCACCTGCAGCACGTGGAGGACCCCGTGCCAGAGCAGGATGCATTCAAAGGAGGCTGTGACTCTACACTGGAACAGGCTCTTGGCAAGACCTGTGGACCCTGGAAAGAGGTTTCCATGCTAGAGCAGGTTTGCTGGCAGGACTTTTGACCCTGAAGGGGACTCATTCTGGAGCAGTCTGTGCCTGAAGGATTGCTCCCCATGGAAGGGACCTACACTGGAGACTTCTGTTCCTGGAGGACTGCGCCCCATGAAAAGGATGCATGCTGGACCAATTTGTGAAAAAATTCAGCCTTTGGGAAACATCAAATGACCAATGCTGGAGAAGTTTGTGGAGAACTGTCTCCCATGGGAGGGACCCCATACTGGAGCACAAGAAGAGTGTGAGGAGTCCTCCCATGAGGAGGAAGGAGTAGCAGAAACACTGTGTGTGATCAGCTGACTGCAGCCCCCATTCCCCATCCCCATGTGCCACTGGTGGGGAGAAGGTAGAGAAACTTGGGAGTGAAGTTGAACCTCAGAAGAAGGGGAGGGTGGGGGGAAGGTGTTTTTAAGATTGGGTTTTATTTCTCATTATCCTGCTCTGATTGGATTGGTACTAAATTAATTTCTCCAAGTCACATTAGTCTGCCCATTATGGTAACCCTGTCTTTATCTCAAGCCATGAGCCTTCGACTGCATTTTGTCTTCCCTGTCCATCTGAGGAAGCAGAGTGATAAAGCATTTTTGGTGGGCACCTGGCATCCAGACAGGACCAACCCAATACCTATTAGTTAAGTCAGATTGGTTCTATATCCCATAAAATTTTTTGTACCAATAAACCCACTTAGGAGATATTAAAAGTAACTGCAGTGGGTGTCAACTTTGTTTTAAAAGATCTTAATATTTAAAGTATATAGACCTGGTGAAGAATATGAGAAAACTCATGTCTGAGCTGGTAGTACTTGATCACACTAACTTCAGAAGAATAAAATTGATTTTAAAAGGTATAAGGTCTTTTAAGAAATTTGAAAAAAACCTCCTGAACTTAGCTAATTTCCTACTGTCAGGAGTTTGCAAATAAGCAGCAGTGGATATTAGTCATTATTGTAATTGTCGTGCTTAAATGAGATTGTTATTGTAACTGGAAGGGTACCACCATCCCTGGACAGTTTCTCAGACAGACATGAGAAAAGTCCTATTCTAATGCATTTTATTTTTAATGAAATGGAGAAAATTCTTGAAAGTTATCTTGCAAAGACAAATTTCTGTTTTAGCATTGTGGCAGTTAGAAAGGAAAAGGATGCACATTTACATGTAGAAAAGATACGACAAGGATCACCATTTATACCTGGTAGGTTGCCTGCATCTCACAGTCTTGGGAACCAGGTGGCATTTATTTCTCATGGGGTATCATTTTCTCCCCAGTGGAAACTCCCTTGTCCCCTTAGCCCAGACACATTTCCTCATGATGACACCTGGACTATGAGAAGGACACCAAGAGATGGCTAAGCACTTTGAATCTTTCAGTCAGATAAGGTTTTGGTAAACAGCAGAGAAAAAGTGGAGCTTGCAAAACAGTTTGACCTTAGTTTATATTGACTCAGAGACAAGGGAGTTGGAAACAAAATATCAGGGCAATTATATGTTCTTTTGAAAGAGAAATTGAGATGCATAAAATTGCCATAATTATCTTCACTGACTCAACTTATTTTCGTTTCATTATTTTTTGCAGTTTATCATATGAGTTCAAAAGTGTCATGGCATTATCACTAACTGAACATTATTGAGGTTAGATGACAGGAAATTATCCTTTTTTTTAATCTCACTTTTTTGGATCAAATATTAAAGGTACCTCTCTCTCAAAGTAGGTCTAAATGATTTGCAATCAGAGAGCTTGTTAAAAAAAGTAGAAGAAAACAAAAGAATAATTTAAAAATAGAATTATCTTTGTCAATTTCTTAATTCAAAGCAGCAATAGACATAAGCATATAGCACACATGCACAGTTAATATTGAATCAAATTCTATATTTATTTTAAAATCTCTTATTCTGCCCTTGCTAAAAAAAGGCACCACCACAAATCAGACCATTATGCTTTAAAATACACAAGACTTGTTATACCTCATAACTCATATAAAAGATTCTTCTAAGAATCTTCTTCATTTTATTCTTCAAAATGTGTTATTCCTCCTTTCTTTGTTGCATATTATCTCACGAATTATTTTTGTGTGGAAGAGACAGGTAGAGAAAGGGGAGTGATCATGAAAGGTGAGGAAGGGGGAAAACTACTTTGTCATATAAAAGTAAGATTTTAATTTTTTTCCTACATAACAGTAGGGAAAAAAACCCACCCAACCTCCCAATGTAGAAACAACAAAAAACTTCCCAAATCCTAAGCTCAAACAGATCCCAAACAGATAATCTCAGCAGTTACCCTTAGAGTTCTTATTTACTGTCTTTCTGTGGCACTCACTTTACTGAAGTGAACTTTTTAATTGCTTTTTGCAGTTTATTTATTTATTTATTTGCAGTTTTGCAATTTATAATGAAAACTTCTGAAATGCTACTTGTGGGACATTAGTGGTTGAATCTGGGAAATGTATGACTTAATATTTTGTATTTGTTTAAATAAGGTATCCACATATCACTGGTTTCCCAGTGATGAATATGTTGTTCCTGCCAGTTTTGAGGTTGCATATGCCTTTGTTACTGTGATCTGGCAGTAATGAGGAGTAGTTATTTATAAAGGCAATTAGAAATGACCAAGAGACCTATTCAGTTGCAATGTTGTAAAATTACTCAACATGAGTTGGCCTAACAGGAGCACAAGGCTGTAAAAATATTTGCAGATAATATTTTTATTTCTTGATGCTGTAAATAAAATTTGAAGGCTGTTTTAGCAACCTTTCAGGTCTAATGATTACAAAACACTTGTTCCTAGAAACGTGGACTATTTTAATGGAGTGATTCACATGAACAAATATGAAGTACATATGCAAACCTCCTAAATTTTCATTATGGTTGAAGGGCACAGTCCCTATTAAATCGTTATTCATTTAATGGATAAAAGTAGACATTCAAATTTTGCTAGGTGAACTAAAACCTCAAATGTTTGCATTTTCCCACTGACTACAATCTGAATGTAGATCCTAAACTCAGACACAAATATTGGTGTGGAAGATATCTCAAGCAGTTTAGCAGGATCTGTATTTTTCTAAGAGAAACTCCTCTTTCTGTTACTGAAGATCCTGGGACTGCATCTGTACATAGGGAATCATGCTGCAAATTAATTGTTTTGAAGATTCTTGTGTGCAGAGTAACTGTGTTGGCCACATTCCATGGAGGTGAAAAATATTTGGTTGTACTGATTTCAGTATTTTGCCACATTTGTGGACAAATAATTCTGGCCTACGGCCAAAAGCAGCCATGCCCATATTCCCTATGTCAGCACACTGGATGAATGACAACTTAGTGTGAATGCACTGCCTAACCTGGGGCATCACACCTCATCACTCCAAACAGCTCCCTGCAACATCCTACCCCTCCTCCTGGGCCAGACACTTGTTCTGGCCTCCTGAACACCGGAACTCTGAGGGATGCCTAAAGTACACCTCAAGTAGAAGTGAGCCTCCCCAGACATGAAAAACAATTAATTATCTCTTTGGCAATTCATGCAATATGCACCCTCAGGAATCAAGTTCAATTAATGAAATACACAGAGATATATCTTAAAGCATTTTGAGATATGTCTATGCCATCTAGTTAAGCATTTCAATTTTTTATGCAAGTATCCAAAAAATTCATTCATTAATACACAGTTTCAATCATTTCATACCTGTTCTAGAGGTGATTAGGGAGAGTGTTTTATAGATTAAATATTTGGACTTATTTGTATGCTTTAATAAAAAAGGGACCAATCCAGCCCACCCATTTTCAGGAAAATATGCATTAACCAACATATAGCCTTTAAATTTGATAACAGGGAACCTGAGAATCAGCAAGCACCAGTTGAGCAACTTTGGATATTTTTCAATCCTTTTTCAAGTGCAACAATTATTGCCCTAAAATACTCTGCAATTATTGCCCTAAAATACTCTGGTAACCTCATTAGATATTAATATTTTGTATATAACATTTATCCTGAGGGAAGGGAAGGGAAGGAGAAAAAAAAAAAGAAAAGAAAGAAAAGAAAAGAAAGAAAAGAAAAGAAAGAAAAGAAAAGAAAGAAAAGAAAAGAAAGAAAAGAAAAGAAAGAAAAGAAAAGAAAGAAAAGAAAAGAAAGAAAAGAAAAGAAAGAAAAGAAAAGAAAGAAAAGAAAAGAAAGAAAAGAAAAGAAAGAAAAGAAAAGAAAGAAAAGAAAAGAAAGAAAAGAAAAGAAAGAAAAGAAAAGAAAGAAAAGAAAAGAAAGAAAAGAAAAGAAAGAAAAGAAAAGAAAGAAAAGAAAAGAAAGAAAAGAAAAGAAAGAAAAGAAAAGAAAGAAAAGAAAAGAAAGAAAAGAAAAGAAAGAAAAGAAAAGAAAGAAAAGAAAAGAAAGAAAAGAAAAGAAAGAAAAGAAAAGAAAGAAAAGAAAAGAAAGAAAAGAAAAGAAAGAAAAGAAAAGAAAGAAAAGAAAAGAAAGAAAAGAAAAGAAAGAAAAGAAAAGAAAGAAAAGAAAAGAAAGAAAAGAAAAGAAAGAAAAGAAAAAAGGAATGAAAAGAAAAGATAAGAAAAGAAAAGAAAAAGAAAAAAGGAAGGAAACCTGAATTTTTTTTTGTTTTCTGTCTATAGGCACTACATAGAGAATAAGGGTGTTATTCAAGCCAAATAAACTACTGTCTGAACTGGTAAATAAGTGGTAAAAAAAAAATGCATATATTTATCTCTCTTTGAATTAAACTGAAAATAATGTCTGCATGAACACTCCAGCTCAACCTGTGCTAACTGGACATCAAGTGGCTGTGATTTCTGTCCTGCAAAGGCCACTTCTTTCAAAACTGAAATTCTGAAGCCTGGAGACTGAAGTAGTTTCCAGGTACAATGGCTTCTGCTGAAGTCAAAACTGGGCAAAAGGCATGATATAAGTGACTCCAGTATTCAGAACATGCTATACTTAACTGAAATACTGAAAATTAATTTTAAATCTGATAGAATTTAATGAATTACTGTACAATGAGAAGTTCATGCACTGATATGCTGTAGCCCAGGTTTTGAACTAAAACAGAGTAGCAAGCCAAGGGAAGTGATACCCTGCTCAGTCCTGGTGAGACACACCTGTATTAATGTCTCCAGTGCTGGACTTCCTGGTATGGCAGAGATCACTAAAACAGACTTCTAAATTTTAGATGAAACATTAAACTTTTATCAAGGACAGAATAAAATTTTAGATTATCAGTTTTTAACTATTCTAAATGCAATGTAGCAATTTGCTTAAACACTACCATAAAATGTATAATTTTAATTATTTATAAAAATAAGGAACGGGAGAATTAGATCAAATCAGTAAGTTCATATACAAAAAGAAATTTATTTTAGAAATGAAATATATTTTAGCAACACATAAATTTTAAATTATTAAAACCTTGTTACACATATTGCCAAACAGACATTTTCTCATTTCTTTAGCATAGACCAGGCTGTTATTTGCACAACATAAACAGAAACCTGCACTGGCATTTCACCAAACTGAACTGAAACATGTTGTGTGATATATGGCATAACTGTCTCCAAATGTCATCTAATTTTCTCTTCTGATACTATTCCCTAGACATATCATAAAAATACATTTGAATTAACTGCCTAATTTTTTTGTTTAGGACACTATAGATAACAGTTTAATGAATCTCATTTTTGAAAGTGAATGGGAGTTTCTAATCTGACTCTTTAGATGTTTTTGCTTTTTACTGAACTAATTTAGAACTGTGAAGAAAAAAAATCAAGAGATTCAAAGGATAAGAGCAAGTGAAGGCAATCATGAACTTTACAAAGAAGAAAGAGAATAATATTTTATAATAAAAAGCAGGGGAAATGAATCAAAACCTGGAAATCATTTACATATTTTCCAACATGGGTTAAAGATTTATCTCTGTATAACACAAACAGTGTATTATGTACACTGTATACCAACGACTACCTTTGAAAAGTAAGTATAAGTAGAAAATAATAAATGTGAAGGCTGCCATATTATGTCTGCAGCTGACTACAACTCTGAAAGCAGAATGAAAAACTTTACATTAGTCGATTATTCTATGACAAGATAAATGAGTTACTTCATATTCCTTTCTTAAAAATTTACCTTCAGTACTCAAAAAAAAGAATTTCAATTTGCAGAAATAACTATGTAATCAAACAGTAGTTAAATTAATTCATTAATTAACCAAATGCTACATCATTGTCTTGGTCTTTCCAAAGGGCAAGCTTCATATACAACAGCAAATGAAGTGAAGTAACAGAGATACTAAAGATGCACAAGGCATCTAAAAGATCTCCTGATAATCCATTAATTATTAAATTCTCTGCTTACTCTGCAGAGTGAGTGGAAAAAGTAATTCATTCCTTCTCCCAGTAATAAATAGTGAAAAAAGAAAAAATTCCAGGGGGTCTTTTGGGGGAGTTTTGGTGGTTTTGTTTGGTTGCTCCTTGGTTAGTTGTTGCTCTTTTTGGGGTTTTTTGGTTGTTGTTGGTTTGGGGGTCTTTTAGAAAACAAAACATAAACCCTCAAATTATATATCCCAGCAAAGCCAACAGAAAACTCAATAAGTATGTTTATACCTCTGAAATATTCTGACCTCCTACTGGTTTCCATGAGTGGCTTTGATGGTGGAAGATTAACATATGTAATTATGACACCACTGAAATAAATGAAAATACTCCTACTGGTGCCAGTGGGTAAAGATTTCCCATTTAAACTATTCACATTCCTTTAACTTACCCTGTAACTAAAGCTTAATACCCATGTATCATGTTCTTTTTTTTTTTAATTTTAAAGTAGTTTAATTTTTCTTGATTTATATACTGTCAAGACCTTTGAAGTTTTAATTTTAAACATCTAAGGAAAATTATTTTTTATTCCATACAGTTACCAAATATTCATGTTCTGAGATAGACACTTAGAAAAAAAGTCTGTTGAACTACATAGGGCTTCTCCTGCAAAGTGTGTTGATATTTTATAGAAATGTTTCTGAAATTGAATATTTTCCTTTCACAAATACAGTTAAAAAGCCCTTTTTATGTCTAAGGTATCCATAAATAGGAAATGAAATACAAAGCCATGATTTTTACAAATTAATAGTGGTACTGCTACTACTATCACCAGGCATACTTGCAGTCATGGTAGGGATACTTTTATTCAGGATTAAAAATAGGAAAACTATAGAATACTGAAACAATACAACTAGTTCCAATGGAAATCACATTAAATTTTATAGAAGTATGAAACAATTCACTTGATGACACATGCTGCCCTTAGTCTTCTGCTCTGGCAATAAATACAACTTTTAAATTTTTTTCTCAGTAGTAATTTTTTTCTGCAGCAGCATTTTATTTCTGCTGCCCCCACAGTCTTTCTGAGAATAATTCATAATCTGTAGCCCTTAAGTAATATTATTATGTAGGAGAACATTTTCTAACAATTCTTTGTAACTGTAGCATGTTTGAGATGGAAATCCAATTTTAAACATAACATCTCTGAATTACTGCAACTTTTGGTCTCGCAAGCAACAATGCTAAAACGCTATATACTATTAAAAAGGAATATCACATCATAGGATAACTGTTTACATTATAACAAAAGAGGATGGAAAAAAACCCCCTAATTTTGGCATGGGAAAATGTTATATCTTTAGGTATAATTTTCCATCTAGTTTGGCCTTCACACACAGACAAACATTTTATGTAAAAGTTGCATGTTTTGTAAAAACAAAAAACAAAAGGTCAAAGAATAGACCAACAAATGTTTTTTAAGTTGCTTTTGTGCTGGAAATGTGGTGGAACAGCGCCATCTGCAGGTGTTTCATCATAAATCTAATCTTCGGGTAGTTAGACTGCATTAATGTCATTTGCCCTTTTTTGGTACAGATTTGGTCTTTGCTTTAGGGGAAAATCCAACAGCCAGATAAGGCATGGATTATTTTGCAGACAAAATGCTAGACATAATGGAATGTTAGCATAATATAGAAGTACAAAACCAAATCCTTTTTTGTAGCAAACATGGAGTTTGAAAGAAATCTTCTCTCTTGTGTGAGTCCTTTTATTTTTAAGAACTGAATGGACTTGTCAGTTTAGACACACGTTGGTACAGTTATATCTTATGTGCTGTTACCTGATCTACATTTTTTCTCTGTGTGTTGCAAATACTTTTTTTCTTTGTAAAATATTGTACATGGTTCTGAGACAGATCAGACAAGAAAAAGTCAATATGATACTGTGTCACATACTTAGGAATTGCATCAAACTGCTTTATAAGGCATCAGTTAAAAGAATCACTGCTGCTTAGAAGAGAATAATTGCATGTTACTCCCACCAGAAAGCTGGATGTTCTTAAAGACCATATTTTTGCTTCACTTTCTTCCACCTTCACACCCTTCAACCCATGGTAGGTGTTTGGAGTTGAAACAGTATGTACTTTGAAAAATAGCCAAATGATTACGTGGAAAATTTTGAAGAGGAAGGGATTGGATAGTGTGCCGTTCATTTGTGTGAGGTTTTATTTTTCTTTAAATTTTTAAGGAACTCTGAGAACTAATTTGGCCCAAGATAATATATTTAGCACTAATAAACCCTGAATACTACTCATAGTTATTCAAAGGATGTGAATAATTATTTCTTTAATTGTTTTAGTGCAGAGATTTCTTTCCTCGACAGTTCAAAGCGATTCGGAAAAAAATAAAATTATGTATGTAGATCCTAGATCTGTGTACTTATACATAGATTTAAAGCTGTAAGGATTAATTTATACATTTATATCAGAGAATATTCTTCTGTGCACTCTTTATTGAATATATCTTAAATTTAAAAAAGGAGCAAACTTCTTACCTAGTTACTCTAGATTGTGTATGATGATATATGGAAACACAGAACTGTTTTCCAACATGTTTTTTTAAGACTTCCAGGGAAAAAAAACACTTCCATGAACAGGTGTAAGAAAACATATAACTGGGGCATTTTTCAGGAGAGTTGAGGTTTTTTTGTGGAAAATATTAACCTGTTAAAATGGAAATAAATACATAGGGTGGGAGACAGTTCAACTGGGGAAGCTCATTACTGATGTCATCTCTAATATATATTGCTGTAGTTCTGAAGCATAAAATGTCTCTTTCTTCCTCTATCAGCATTCTTTTTCTCCATCTGTCTCCTCTCCATATCTTCCTCTTAATCACTTTGTTGGCAGGATTTCTTCTCTCCTACTATTCTACCCACTACAGTGCCTGCTTTAATATTTACAATAAAACACTCATACCAAAGCCAAAAATGTCTCACTTCAAAAACAGAAGCAGGCAAGAAGACAGGCAAAAAGGAAAAGAGAATAATACTCTGGTAGTTTGGGCATTCTTTAATTACTCAAGAAGAAATGGTTCCCGAAAATGAGGGAAAGCGTAAATTCAGGTTCTTTCAATTCAAGACTCTTCCATGATTAATTCAGAAAAGGAACCTGAAAATTTTATCTCAATATCCTCTGTGCACATAGAGTTGATCACATCTTAAATGTCCATGTGCAATGTACAACACTTGAAAGTAGGAAAAAATTCATGAGGAGAGCAAAGCCTCTTCCCTCCCAGCTCTGCTAGGAAAGAAAATATTCAAATTTTATGCTATTGTTTTGTTTTTGTTAAAATTGCTAAAAACTGCATGGTCAATATGATCAGGTTAGTGTCAGGGTTTCAAGATTCAAATAACTGTAAAACTTGAAAGTAGTTTGCAATTTTTGAGCTATTACATAATAATAAGCTTCCGTTCTTTTTTTTTCTGATTTTTTACCATTTCTCCTAGATGAAACAATTTGTATGAAGGTATAAATCCAAAACTGTCATTATATGGTATTTTCAACATGCTGTTTAAAGATATGTCTCAGCTGTTTATTAAGATGAGAACTAACTAAATTAAATAAAGTAGTTCATTTCCAGAAACATTTTGTTTGCATCATACACTTTATTTCTTAATTTCAAAATGAGAATAAATCCTTGCAATCTTGAGCTATATTTTATTAGAAAATAGAGTGAGGTGCTATAAATAACCCCAGCTTGTAGAGAGAAAAAAGACAAAGAATATTTCAGGTAATGACAATCAGTGCTTGGGTACTTATTTTCATTCACTTTTTTTCTGATTTTGAATGTAAACAATATTAGCAAATTTCAATACTTTTCAGTTTTTAATTTAATTAATTTTTAAGTCCTTTTTTAGAATTTTAATTTTAAAACCATCCTTTTAAAACTGGCTTTAGTTTTTTGTCACTTACCACTATTTTTTGATAGTCACGTGGATTTCAAAGCAAGAAAAACATTTACATTAGACTCCATCACAATTAATATCAGAACATTTACTGCATGCAAGATTACTTGCACATGTGCCTTAGACTTGACAGACTGCCTGATAGTCTGGAAGTATAGAATTTTCTATGCATTTTGAAGTCAGAAGCAGAACAGGTAGCCAACTGGGTCTGGAATATCTATGTTGCATCAGATTAATTTAATATCCAGTGTCACACAAGTATTTCTTTCCACAATTTCAAATTAGAAGTGTGGGACCGGAAACTATGTATTTTCCAGTGCATACAATGCAGCCACCTCTCCTTGCCTTTGCAGATGCTCTGTTGGTGAGGAAAGGAGGGTAATGAATTTATATCCCTCACCACTATTTGTCAGAAACCAGGATAAACTCTTATGTGATAAACACTTATAAAAGTTCCACCAGTCCTTAGATCTGTTTTATGTCTCATTGAACACACGGTGTAGAATCCCACAGAAAGCAGAAGATAGAAAGACAAAGCACAAAGTTTAAGTCAGGAGAGTTAACGGCTCTCAAAGTGCGTGTAAATCATCACCCTCAGTAGCGAGGGAGTATTTCTATGTTTGTTTTTAATTAATTAATTAATTAATTTTAATTAATGTTTTTAATTAATACAGTACAACAGACAGAGTAGGGGAGAATGGGATAGTAAAAGAGATAAGGCAATGCTACCAACAAAGAAATTAAAACCAGGAAGTGGAGGAGACACTGAGAGAAGTAGAAGGGTGATGGAGAAAAAAGGGAACAGTTTATGCTTCAGAACTATACCAGTGTATCAGAGATTGTATCAGTAATGAGTTTATACCACCTTGCTGATGCAACTAAATTTTGTAGGCTAAAATATAAAATAGAAATTATTTTTATGGACTCGTTTATCACGTCATGAATCCCCAGCAATGTGGGGATTTATGAGTGTGCTGGGTTGTGGGGATGTAG
>WBMZ01008489.1:0-88649 GCA_013400975.1 Atrichornis clamosus | reverse complement strand
CACAGGTTGGACTTGATGATCCCGAAGATCTTTACCAACCTAGTTAATTCTGTGATTCTATTATATATAACATTTGGAAATAAATATGGTGTATGTGTCTCCATATGCATATGTTTATTCTGCTGGACTACCACTGATACTTTCATGCAGGAATTAACATCGTGGAGTTGTGGCTAGTTCTATGAAAATATCAGCTAAGTGCTCAATTTATTATAATCAAATATTACAATTGGTACATCCATAAAGTATGGAATTTGTAGTTCCAGTTCACCCAGCAATGCAGAAGAAGATAAAATAACTGGAAATGACAGATGAAAAAATGTGGTAACAAATATGGAGCAACTTCTGTATGAAAATAAATTAGACTAGTAGCCTTCACGAAGTAAAGAGATGAATAGAGGAAAGATGAGAAAATAGTAAGTGCAATGGAGAGGTGAAGACAGTACTGTAACTCAGTATTTAGAACCAAGGAGCTTCACAGTACTTCTAGACAAGCAGGAAATCCTTTTTACACAATACTTTGTTATGCCACAAGACCACACTAGACTTTGAAATTACTTAAATCAAAAATGATACATATTCAGTAGGATATCTTAACAGAAAAATCACTGTAAGTTTGCATTCATGCTTTATTTCTAATACAGGCTGGTGTTAGTGGTCAGGTACTGAGCAACATGAACTTGTGGGTTGATCTAGTATGACTATTCTTCTTGACTTCTTATACATCTTATAAATTGTAGTGGAGAACATTGAATACTGCTGCTCACTAAACATCATTCATCACTTAAAACAGCTAATAATGTGGACTTTTCTATGACATGTATCCCTATTGTGTTTGAGACCTCACTGAGAAAGTCACTCTTTTTGATCTTCAAATTATATTCTTAAGTTACATGCTTGTGCATATCTGTTTCTCTACCAACTATAAAACAAAAAACATATCTCTTTTTAGGGATATATTTCTTTCTTGTATTTCTTATGCATACTACAGATTTTATTCTGAAGAGAATAACTGGTGATTGTACTGATAAAATTCTCCAATGCATGCTCCACCTATAATAACTAGTTTAAGAAAGTTTAGATTTAGGAAACTGAATGTTAGATTTTCAAGAAGAATTTAGGAGCTAACAGTGAACAAAAGGAACTACCAGATGCTGAGCAGTCTGTCATTCTAACCAGCTCATTTAGTTGCCTAAAGGAGAGCTGAAGTCTCATAGGTAAGCTATCAGGCAGAGCATCTCAGTATTAGTCCATTAGGAAAGTGTTTTTTTGACTGGTGCCTTGAGGTTCCTGAGCCCGTTTGTTCTACTTTGAGCTCTGTGAAAGAGCTGAAGGCTCTCGCTTGTTTTCTATGTGAATGAGCCATTAGAGTGTGTGGGAATGTTTTCACAGCACCATGTCTCTCCTGTCCTCTTCCACAAACCAAAGTACTTCACGTGTCTCCTCATATTAGCCCTGTCAGTAAACAAAGCCAGCTCTCCCAGGGGAGCACGGCTGTCAGCAGACGGTGACTAGCATGCAGAGGGGCATCTGACCCCTTGCACTCTTTTCTGATGGAGAGATAAAGTCGCTAGGGAGCTGACTGCCCATTTCTTCCCATAAGGCAGCAGAAGAAAGAGAAGTTCAAACAGAAACTTGCACAAGTGGCAGACAAAACATCGTATGTGAATATAACCCCTTTATAGCCTTTCCCAAGGCAGGAAGAAACACACTTGGTGACTTTAAAGTTTCATAATGAGTTTACGTTATCCATTATCTTGGCATTAGCCGAACGTTTCAATATTCAAAGTGAACACACAAGAGAAAAACACATTTGGAATTCATCTATGAAGATAAAGCAAGAAAAGCAAAATGGGATAGGGGGTGGGTGGGAAGAAACATGGTGTGATTAGAAACACTGATTTACATAGAGAACTTTCTCTCTGTAATGGAACTGGTTTTGATATCCAATTTATCTTTGCAATATATAAATATTGCTGTCCTGGCAAGAGATTGAATGACTCTATTATAACTTGGGGTTACTGCACTCACTCAGGCACATTTGCATAAAAACACTGCTGGTCAGTGGTAAATCTGTCTCTAGCAGCAGTTTGTCTTCGAAGAGAAGGGGCTCCATAGCTTACTAAATGTAATCAAACACTAGTAATCATCACGCTGGAAATTTTTTGGTTCCAGTTGAAATACTGGATAAGGATTGAAAGCTAGTATGATGCCAGAGGATCCTTGAAAAACTCCCAAACTCAATGCTCTGCACAACATGAATGCTTCAGTATCTTCCTAGAACACAGCATGTATTAAATCTCCAGTTACCCATTATGCAGGAATGTGAGGTCGTTTCCATATGCAGGGATACGGGCTGTAGTAAAAAATGCTAAAAATGTGTTTAATATTACAGTTTTTTCCTGATTTCAAATGAACACCTTTTCCTAAATTCCAGGTTACAAAAAATCAGTAACTCATGTGCAATCTGTACATCCTGAGTTTTGTTATGTTTTCCTTTAGAGAAGCTACCTGAAGTAACATATGCCTCAACATTTATAATCGTTTATATCAGAGTTGTACCTCAAGGTCCAGATGATGTCAATGCTCTGTTTTGTTACCGATTCACAGACATACACAAAAGACAGCTCTCCCATCCAAGAATTACAAACAAATAAAACAGACAAATCATTGAGGAAAAAAAATATTATTAGGTCCATTTTACAAAGTGAAAATTGTACACAGATATGTTTAGGTCCTGCAAAATATTTGTTCTCATATTCAGCTGAATATATTTTATGTAGACCCACATGAGTCAATATTATTTCTACCACATAAGTTAAGCACAAGAGTTTGCAGAACAGACGTGGCCAAGATCACATGTGAAGTTTGTAGCAGAGAGAGGAAATAAATCAGCAAATCCTGAATTTCAATGTTCGGTTATTGAAAGTCTGTTCTCCCTTTTAATGTTGTCATATCTCAAGTCCTATATCTATAGTATGTGATCCAGTTTTGAGTATCTTGTGTTGTTGTTTAAACATTAAAAATCTCAGGTGGATCCATACATCTATTTCATGCCAGTATTGATTCTCTAGTCTTTATTCTTATCTTCATATATTGTTGTTCTGTTTTTAAAACAAAACAAAACAAGCTAAACCTGCCTCTTAGTGTGAGGGAAGATAAATCACTGGTTCTCACCCTGGAGAGATACTCAGATATGGTGATAATAAATTAAGCAGATTTTATATACATGAACACACACAAAAATGCATACACATTTTCTAGCTCTGTGGACATGCACACAAATGATATATATTACACATATTTAAGCATATGTGAGAAATTCAGTAGAATTTTGCTCCACCATCAGAATTGATGATAGACTAAATAGCTCTAATGGGATAATTGGGAAAGAACGAAAAAGTGCTAGTTTTGACACTTAAAATAAATGCAATCAATAAAATCCTCTCTCTGCTGAATTCAGTGGCATAACTCTTACTGATTTCAGTGGAACCCGAATTTCATGCAGCATCTTATCTTGCATCAGTCTAGCACAGAGACTCTATCCTCAGATGGAATCATTTAACAGACAAAGCTCAGCCTACTACTGTGTAATGGATTTTTTTTTTGTGTACACAATCATCTCCTGACTCTCATTAATCACAGAATGACAAGTTTTCCCCAAAAAAACCAGAAGGACAGGCAAGGAAGAATCAGTCCTTGTAACTAAATATTTTATGAACCTTTTAAATGTGCACAGAAGGCCTTTGTAAAACTTCTCCTTAAGTGAACTTTTTTCCCCCCAGCTTAGTGAGGGGAAAGAGAGGAGAATTCTTCATAGAAACTTTTTGATTAATGGCAAAAGAAGGAAAAACAACCAACAAATAAAAAATAAAAACAACCCACACCAGAGCATTCAAATAAAATCCCTTCCATCCAGAAACTACTCCCAAATACCGATATTCAAAACTTGAAACAAGAGATCTCATCTTCCACTTTGGGAGATCATTACGTATAAGTCTTTCATAGTAAACGTTGGCAGACAAAATGTATTCTGTTTTGACAAATTTATTCTTTTAATAGTTTGAGGTACAATTGCACTGTACATGCTCCCACATCAAAAAGTCTCCCAATATTTTAATCTGTATTCTTTTAAAAGTTATTTGTCCAAAAGGATTTCTCTGTGTTACTCTTATACCCGCTTCATCCAAGAGAACAAAAGCTGTTCTATGAAAGAAGTCTAAACTTGGACAAACCGTAAAAAAAAAAAAAAAAAAAAAAAAAAAGCAAAGTTCCTCTCTGTTTTTATCAAATTTGATTGCTGCAGCTGTTCCCAGTTTCTGTATTTTAAAAATAGCCTCATTCAGTGCCTTGTTGGATAAAGGCCAGAGTACCATTAGAACATGCTGTACGGAAAACCTCTATTCAGTTACAGATACAGAAATATATTTAAGATCAGTGGGGGTCATCTGAAGCAAACACTTGTATGGGGGAAAATGGAATTTTAATGTGCTTGGACTGCTCACCACTTTTAACAGATATTTAAGAACTTCAAATCAGATCTTTCTATTTGTATTGGTACTATTATATTACTGAGCATCAGGTATGATACAATATAAGCAAGGCAAGATCATTTCAACTAACAAAAATAGATCTAATTCTCAAATTACTCCTTAGTAGTTCTGGCATTCACTTTAAATGGCTCCTAGTAATATTGGATATTTGATTAGCCTATAAAAATGCCACAGCCAAGCAAAGAAAAATACAGTAATATTTATGGAAATGTAGAAATCTGATCAATGAAAACCAGCTTTGATTTGTACATTTCTGGGAGGACTAGTACTAACAGTAGATAAATGTTCTCTTTCTGCAGGGTAGCAAACTCTAATAATCATATTATCCTTATGTTTATTCACTAAAGTTTTTTAGTCATCTGGCAGAAAAAAATGTTCATTCCATTTATGTGAGTATTAAAACTCCTTTTGATTAAGGTAGTAGTGACTTTGGTCCAGGAGTTCAGAAATCCCCAAAGATGATCTTCATTTATCTCGCTCTTTATGAGAAGCAACTCCATTTTCTTCCTCTACCATGCTAGTATTCCATGGTGTGTGGAGACCACACTATGCAGAGTGGATACCAGTTTGAACAACTGCATTATTTACTTATTAACTAAGAACCTAACTCAGGAAAGTATTCTGAACATCAATGAGATGTCTCATAGATTACTCCTAAGAATTGATGATGGTGTAAAATGCCTGCCTCAAAGCATTCAAAGTTATGTATTTGTACTGCACCTGGGGAATAATCTTCAGCATGGTAGAGATATCCAAGGTGGTTATTTGGACAGGTACTAACAGGAAAGAAAACATAACAGTGAAGGCACCAACTGGGTTTGCTGAGACTCCAAGTTTTCAGTGGTTGGTTTGCCTCTTAAGTTTCTTTCTCCTCACTCTCTCAGTACCTGGGTTATTTAATTAGTAAGGGTTATTTTCATTAAATAAATGCTAGAATCACACTTTGGATTGCAGTTTCAATTCATTGCTCAGACCTTCTCTTTGTACAGAAGGAGCATCAGGCAATTGAATGAAGTCAAATCCAGTGAACCCTGGGGCAGGTATTTTTAACACCTAAGGAAATCAGGCAATCTTCCTAAACTTCCCGCTGTCAGCAAAGTTAAAGAAGCTTTGATTTAGTTTCCCACTAAACTAAGTGTCTTTGGTGTTGTCTGAGGCAGCCTAGGATTTCCACGGCATTCCCAATGGGCTGACAAGTCTGACAAAGGAGCAGCAGAAGAAACAGATGAAAGGATGGTATCTTGAGAGGAACTCTAATGGTGTTAGGAACTTATATATGGAGAATTGAAGAAAGCTTAGTTTTTTCCCCGATAGTGATGCAGAGGAAGAGTCTAAGAGGTCTGGTCTTCTGGAAAAGCATATTTTTCTCTGTTGTCACCAAGAGGAATTCCGGGAGACAAGTTAGCATGCTTGAACAACTTAGGAGTTCTGCTAAATCTACCACTCATAATTGCCACATTTGTTAGCTTCTCTGTGGAGGCTAAGGCCTGAAGAAGTGCTATACCCTCTACTAACTCACTGTTTAATGGGCAACAAAGTTGCTGGCTACCCCTGGGACTGAACTCCAAGTATGTGAGCAGATTTTCCTAGGGCTTCTTTTTCTTGCATATGTTCTGTTCTCATTAGTTGCCATTGTGGGTATTGGTCTCTGATACCTAATCTAGTTATACACAGAAAATTGCAGTTATTTTTCTTCCTACTTGAACTACACACATTGCTAAATATTCAGTATATTTTGTACTGTTACTGGTTTACAAGACAGATCTGGGATATGCTGAAACCTTTGTTATTGGAGAAACCAAATGGGAAAGTTACTTCTAATAGTGCTGCAAGAAAATGTCTTTGATATGCTTTACATGGAATGACATTTCAAAGGACCACAAAGAAAGCAAAAATAAATTTCTTATCATACCTTTCAATATTTTAAGTACTAATGACTGACATAAAGCTAATTTTCAATATCTTAACAGTTATTTAGAAGACACACAGGAAGAAAAATAACCATGATCAAGTACAGAACCATTCTGAATTTTTTCTCAAGGACAAAAAGACCAGAATCAGCTACAAGTAACACAGTAGCAAGACTCGAGTTACTTTTAGTGATCTAGTCCTGAACAATATCTGATTGAAAAAAACAAACTTTATTTGATTCCAAACAAGAAAAGACTGCTTACAAACAAAACTGGATCTGGTTACAATTTATTTTTACAATATTCTGCCACAAAAGAAAAGCCACAATCTTTCCCCAAAAAATTATCTAAGCACACACGATTCAGTTATAACACAATCCACCATTTTTCAGGTATCTGAGAAACACAGAAGCAAAGTCCTTGCCCACAGCTAACTCCTCCCACAATACTGTGCTGAAAATCTATACTGAAACTTGCAGCCTTGCTGAATTAGTCTTTAGAGAGATTTGACATAGTAAGAAGAATATATTTTCAAGGATTTTAATGCAAAATAGAAGATCTAGAAAACTGAAAAAATTATTTTCATCTTATTTTCATTCTCTTTTTTCACGCTCACTTTTTTTCTGGATGATGGAGAGTAAGAGTAAGTACATGAGAAACAGATAAGGAGAGCAGAGTTGTCTCTGAAACAAATTTTTCAAGGACCTTAATGTTGGTCTCTGCCCAACAAACCATTTAAGTGTGAATATTCAGTAAGAGCCAGAGGACTACATGCATGTTTCAAGCATGACAGTTAGGTGCTCTGTTTATACAGGCCTATTGCTATGGTAACTACTTTATGGTACATGCTTTCAGGATGCTAATTATAAAGCAATATAAATAAGGTTGTGTACAAGAAGCAAGTTTGCCTTTACATATTTCAGGCATCTGAAAATTCAGCTTTACATGTATAATGTGATGAAAAATATTTTTCAAAATCAATCACACATTATTATAATTAATGCATTGTAATGTTAACTGCATTTTCTTTTCTATAGCACTACTTTGCACTAGGATCAGCAGCACAAAGGGAATGCAGAGTACTGAGGGAATTAAAGAAAGCAGAAGATGCAGGTGCACTAATAAATGGGTGGCCTTTGGAGTACAGTATTTATGTGTCTGTGCCGAGCTAAACACAAACCTAAATGTTACACACAAGAAGTGGTACAACAAGAACATCTGTGTTGAGGAACTGAACTGGCATTGCTAACACCTCCAGTGCCAGGTGCAAAGGACATTTCAGTACAGCTTGAGTGATTTTGACTCTTAGCATCTGTATGTATCAGATTATCTCTTCTTTTCCCTCCATATTCCACTAGAGCATTTGTATCATACATCTGGCTTCAGATTCTAGCACAGTAAAAGACAGGTTGCAATCCTTCAATTCCTGGATCTTAGCCACAGGTTGTTTTTTTTTTCCATTTCAGTCTTGCCTTTCATAGCAGCATAAAGCCAGAGTCACTAGTAATTTCTAAATGTATGGTTGAGGAAAATGAACATTTTTCCCCAGGAAAGAAAGAACCATTAAAGGAAGAATTGTACCTTTGATCTATTTAAAGTTGATCAAATGCTTGTGGAGAAAGGTTTTTCACTCTAAAATACTAAAGTTAGACTAAAACTTCATGTTTCTCTGAGAACATCCATTCTTCTGGGAAATTCTAGATTTTCATGTAAAGTCAGTTTTTAAAGCCAATCCTCAAAATAGTATAAAAATTTTTATTTCAAGTGACATACCTGATTCACAGAAATATTGATCATATTTGGTAGAAGACTTAAAAAGAACAAATGAGACAGCTGATTGAAATGAATGGTAGCAAATGTAAAACTAGTCACTGGTCATGTACTCACTGAACTCCAAACCAAATAATCTTTGAAATATTTGAGATTCCAACAGAGTTCATTGAGACCATGACCTACTATATCAAGTGGCTCAGGCTCAATCTTTTATTTCTTAGTTACGCAAAAATTTCATTAATCAATTGTTGTTTAAAGTCGAAAATCTATAAAAACTACAAGTGGTAATGTTAGTTCAGGTGGAAGTCAATGGCCCATTCACCATTACCACGACACCAACAAAAGCTGAAACTGTTCCCAAGGAAGGATTGTAAAGAGAGGGGAAAAAAGAAGGAAAAATATAAAAATAGTGCTTGTATTCTGGGATAATGAAATCTACTCATGTTGGTGCACTGTTAATGAGTCTGAACCACAGCTCTCCAGGTTTTATTTGTCCAGCGTAACAAGCCCTACATTTCCATTCAAGACAGGAACAAAACATCATCAATAGTGAAACAGGATATGATGAGCTTTGAAGGAATTTCTTCAAAAAACTGTTTCCTTCTCTTGGCAATTCCAAATCGCCTCCTTCCATCCCTAGCCACTGTTAAAACCCCTTGAACATGTCTATTAAATAATCTAAAAAAGGAAAGAACAAATTATTTAAGTCTACACTTCCCTGGGAATTGGGAGTTTGTTTCACCACATTGTAAATTATCTTTCCTAACTTCTAATAAGGTGTGACAAAAATGCAATAAATATGAATAAATCTCCAGGGAAGAGACTCAAAAAAACATTACAAAAGCTTGATGGGGAAAAAAATGAAAAAGCCATAACAAATTTGCTATCCCTAGTCACTCATCTTTTCTCATTACTTCAGTTCTAATGCCAAATTTCTTCATTATTTTTTGACCTGATATGAAACACCATCTGGCAAAAGCATGTTGCAATTCTAAATAAATGAAATAATTGGATGGTTACTTTAAAATATCTTTCATAAGTCAGTATTATTATACATTAGCAAAACCACTTCATTCCATTTCTGAGCTCTGATGCTGTGCTGTGACTTTCTGTCTGCCTAGAGGACCCGGAGTTCCCAAGCAGTCTCACATCTAGTGTTAGACTGTCATGAGCCTGGTGAGCTTCCACAGTCACAAAGTATCAGATGCATATGTCCATATGTTTCATTTGTATTTCTTGTATGCATTATTATTAATATTATTGCTACTACTGTTAGACAAGGGTAACACCATAGACACATCAGAATCCTTGCCCTGAGGATGAGCTCACAGTCTGAGGGTCCTGATGGATCTGCAGCAACAGATTAGAAACCATATGGCTGACGTGGTTATCTTATAATAAACCAAATGGCTGTGGTTATTCAGGAGACATTTCAAAAGAGGATCAGATGTCACTGTCATAAGATATCTCAAGCACACTGCAAAATGTCTTCAGAACAATTTTGGCCAGGCAATTACTTTCAATCTACTACCAGAAATGTTTCAAAGTCTAAGGAGATCCTCCTATTTCTGGAGTCCTACAGATGCATTTTTGTGTCCACATAGACCCATTTGCCAGTCCAAGGAATCTTCTGCAGAGTGCACACCTCCCTAGGCATACATCATGGGAGGAATCAGGTCAGAAGAGTCAAAGAAGTCATTGATTAATTGGATGCATGTTACTACATTGCTCCTTGGCGAGTTATGAAAAGCATGGAGTAACGGTGAAAAATAAAATATTTGTTAGAGATGAAAAGCAGTGTACAAAACAGCAGTTGGTCGTGAGCAAACATTTTGCAGCTATAAAGACCCAGCTGCTTTGGCTGACTAAAATGAAAAGGAACAATGCTTTAGAGGTTGTGAAAGAAGATCTCACAACTCATGGATTATATAGAAAAAAAGACTTCTGCTTGAAAGTGTTAGCACTCATAATCCTTTTTTTTCATAACATAACTTATTTCTTCAAGTCAAGAATCCTAGGTAAGTACACACGAAATGAAAACCTGTTCACAGCTGTTGAAACCAGTTTGTTCTGTATGCCTGCTTTGTCTTTCATTAAATATTCATTTATTGATATTAGACTTATGAAAAATTTAGCATAATTTTAATCCTCCACTATATGAATAGGAGAAATTAAAGGAAAAGTGAGTTCAGCCAGGTTTATAGATATGTGTGATACAAATTTTGACATTTTCTGAAAATGACAACAATATCAGGAATCCATGAGAAAAAAAATGTCTTGTGCATCACCTAAATATTAACTACAATATCAGTTTATGTTAATCATATTTCAAGAGTTGGGTTAAACATGCTGTAATTGTGTCATCAATCCACATGAATCAAACCTTTATTTAATAACTGTAAAAGCTCCCATTTGCTACTTTTAAGATATCTAATTTCCCACGGCCTTTACTCGATAGTGTCACTAGAGTTACAAAATGCTAAAAATATCAATGTTTTCGAAAACCTTGTTTGAGTCCTTACTGCAGAATTTGAAACATCTGTAACAGTATGGCAGTTACCAGCTTCTTGCAATTTCTGGCAATGTTCAGTTTAAAAAGGCTTTAAAAAAACAAATAAAAACATTAGTGTTTTGACTGCTTGTAAGAAACTGGTATGTATACAATTAATATAAAGGGAACTGCCAAGTCAATCTGAGCTTAAAATTCAGGGGCTCGTGTTATTTTTATTTTATTTATTTTTGAGTTTGTAATAATCTCCAAGCTGTTGCAAAACCTAACATCAATTGAACATTCCAGGTACTTTATTTTAATTAATAGAAACATATTGTTAAATTCAACACATAAACGATATAATATGCAAGAGCAGAACCATCCTTATACAGTTGACATGTAAAAAACCCCCAAGATTCCTCATCCTGATTTATGCAAGAAAAAATAAAACAAAATCAATCTCTAGAAACAAATGTTCTCTCAAAGGCAAGCATAGAGAAAGTTCAACAAAAGTTTGACTCAGCCCATATTCAGATATAATGAGAACTGGAGCCAATCCTAAATCTATTGAATAAAGGGAAAAGTATCCTCTCAGAATAAAATAAAATTAATCAATGCTATTTTGGCTATAGCATGAAAACCAAACAAAAACAAAGAGGAAGATAAAAGGAGAGCAGTGAGGGAAAACAGAGTTAATGGCTAAATTTTAAGATATTTTTCTCCATCATATGGTTTCTTCCAAAATATCCTGGAATATGACATTGCCAATGCTAATTCCCAGTGCTTAAACAGTTCTTTGTATCATCAAAGCACAGTATACACACTGATGTTCATGGCGCTTACCATGGAAAAATAAAATATACAATACTGCATGAAGTCCAGAAAACTGTGGTCTTCACAAAAGGACTGAATTAAGGTTAGACTGTCTGAATATTGGCCCTTTCTAGGTTTTGTGTTCTAACTCTGTAGCTTTCATTGTTCTTTTAACTTACCTTTCTTGTTCAGTGTACATAAAACATAAAACCAGAGTAAATTTACAGAATTTTTCACATGCAACAATAAATTTTAATATAAATTTTATGTTTATCTAATCCTACCACTTGTAATTTCTTTTTAATTAAATTTTTAATCTTTTAATCGACAAAAGCTGCTGTTTAAAAATTTAACTGAATCTTTATCAAACTGAAATTACATTTTGCTGAGCCCCCACTACACAGATTTTCTTGCTTCAGTATTTCAGCTGTAAAAGCTAAGACAGACTGCCTATTGCTTTTCCTATTTCACAAACTAGGACCACATTTAAGGTTGTAGCATAGGAATAATGACTACTGCTAATAATATGAAGTATAGATCTGCTCCAAAGCCTGCCAGTTCTGTGAGAATAAAATAACGGCCATGTGTTTGGTATCTTAACTTCCTAAATGGATGCAATATCAAATGATTTGTGTAAAAAATTGTTGCCTAAACACTTTCATTTTATTTTAATCTATATATTAATTACGGAATGACAAAGATGCAGGGAGAAAAGTCAGGGATTTTGAATTCCATTCAGCTCATCCTTATAACTGCTAAGTAACTTTAGGAAAGCTGTATCTCATTTACAACCGTGATTCAATTGTATCTATTGAATTAAAAGAATTATTTAGAGTTGCTATATGTCTGGATTCTTGTGGATCTCATGGGAATGGGAAAACCTTAATTTATATACATTCTTACAAAATTTTTCATACCCTGGTTTCACGTGCGAAATCAATGATCAGACCAATAAAACACTGAGAAGATTGCAAGCTCTCCTGGGCATGGATTGCTTTTTTTGTTTGTTCCCTGTAACTTCACTATCTGATTAGGCTCCTTAGGAGGTACTGAAATATACATAAATAATAAGCAAGAGGAGACAATTAAAAAAAATAATAATTGCTACTATTAATCTATGAGATTAAGATGTAAACTACCCACTTTGCATTGCACTGCTGACTCCCAAGGGAGGTCTGGCAAAGAGAGTGCGCACTAGGTAGTGCCACTGAGCACTGCTGCCTCCCCAGTTCAGCAGGAATTCCACCCCAGAGCAGGCTGATGCTTTACTATTTTCCTTGGCTGACTTGAGAAGTGTTCCTCTCTTCAGGTCAGGCACTCAGCCTTCTTGCAAATGCCAGCTTACTGTTCACAACTACTTTTTCCATCCATGGGGGTTTTAATAGGCATGAATGAGGGCAGTTATGAAGGAAATCCACAGTGTAACAGAAAACCCCAAAATTCAGTTATTAATTGGGCACCCAGGCTTTAGATCTTTTTCAAGCCGACTAGCCCGTGCTCATTTGAACAATGCCCATGATCTCTGTCTGGGCTGACCATCATAAAGCCATTTGTACACAGTAGCATGGCTTTTCTCTGAGCTTGTGAGTGTGCCTGCAGCTCAATGGGACTATTCACATGAACAGATGTTACTCAATGCGAACACTAGTTGCAGAATTAAGCCTGTCCTTGCTCTTCATCTTGCTACAAATATCAGCTGCTCAGACATCCAGGCCCTATTTTTTAATGGCTTTTTGCCATACACAAAGCATGCAAAATGACAACTTTTGTAATTAAAAAATAAGAAATCAAAAATCCCCCTATATTCCATTATCACTCATATAAACTAATGATTATATACTTCTCCATATAGTTTCTCATACGGATGATGATAAGAAAAAGTCCATTTAGCTGTTCAGCATAATATTTTCTGCCTTTCACATATAAACATAAACCCCTACCTGGTTATTTGAAAGCATATACTTGAACAGATATGGAAGGATGTCAGACCAACACTGAATTTTTATTTTCATACCATGCAACAAAAGCTGATGAGTCTACAGATTATGTATGGCTTGATACAAATTTTTTTTTACCCCAACACAATTTTTGTCCATACCAAACTAAACATATCTTTTTGAAGTATGTAAACCAGTCTTAACAATTGGCAAAAAAACCCTATAGGAATTATTAGACACTTAAAGTTTATAAAATGTTAATATTAATTATCTTATACTATTTCTTTATCTAATTATCCTCAGTTTTAACCAAATTGTGACTGTTACAACTTAAATTCACTTTTGGTATAGGAAAGATACTCCAATTTAAGACCTGAAATTATAGGTGTTAACATTTGCTGGTGGAAATAAATTACAAAAAATGTTTGCAAATGAACAATAGCAATAATAATCCTTTCCATACCTATTCCCTTCTTATTTAAGAACTGAAGGCATTTTATTTAGCTTTTTTACTTTTGGGTGATGGCCAAAAGCAATCACTGGTATTAGTATCTTTTTGACCGTTTATATTTTTAAATCTCTCCAAATTGATTCTGTGCTGAAAGCACAGCTGAGGCTCACAAGTAAGTTAGAAAAGGTATAAAAAGACCCTTTGAAAATGAAAAAGAAGAATACCTGAAAAGAGCATGCTTCACAAGCAGCCACTATACAAGCAGGTTTAAAGACCAAATCAGGCTTGTGGGGCTTGTTTTTGTTTGTGTATTCTTTCCTTTTCTGTGTTATATAAAAATCTTCAGTTATTTCTCTTTGTTGCAAACTGTGAACCCAGTAGCCTAGGAATAAAGATCTGGGAGGAAAACTTTAAGGGAAATACATTTCAGATACAGCTGGATCAGGTGGTCCAATCTGCCAGTTTACAACTAATTGGCAAACCATTTGCTCTTCTTCAGACCCCTGGTACATCACCTGTTCTAATGCCTTGTCAGAATTACGGCAAGATCCACAATCTTTAAGAACCTTTGACTGAACATCATCTGTCCCTTCTGATTTATGTATATACTTAGGGGTTTTTAGGTATTCTCTTTATTATCACTCATTTCAAATAATTTTCGTAAAGTGTGAAGTCACTGTTATTCTATGTTTACATATTGAAAAAGAAAAAAAAGACAGGGTGAGAAAGGAGAACAAAAAAAATCTCTGCAAACCCCTCAAAATAAATCTTGCTGAATATTTCCAAAAAACTGCAGGTTCCCTGCTTCTTCTTGGTGGGTACCACAACATGCTAAATGGATGCAGAGGCATAGTTATGCCACCTAACAGAGAAAAGTGATTATTCTTGTTTAGCAGGTACAGCCACATTTGTCAACAAATGAGGGAATTGAGAGCACCCACTATCCCCTCCTCTTCTTCTTCCATGCCCACAAATTTCTCTAAAGGGAAATAAACTGAAAAGTACTGATATTTTCTAAGTACCAGACAAGAGGCTGGTACCAGACAAGTAGCCAAAATTTGCATAGCAAAAAATAGGCTAAAAAGATTCAGAATGAGCAACCAACTTCTCCCAACCCAAACACTTAATACCAAGGACCATTTCCTATAGTAAAGCATACACCACCTTTCTTTATAGTCTAGTATTTACTTCCGATTTCTTACATTATCACCTTTCACTTCCTCTGGAAAGTGTAAGTATTTTCTGGCCAAGTATCTTTCATTAGCAAAATTCATAATATATATTTACTAGTCTTTTCCTTTTTTTTTCTTATTTCTCATTAATCCCTTCATTCTCTCACAGTTTATGGAGAACCATGCTGGTACTCCTAGTACCAGAACTGCCATCTGTTATGCCTTTATTATTGTATCATTCATTCTATGCCATCTTCCAAGTCCTGCCACCTCTTACTAACACTGCTCACTGGATACAGGCACGCTGATTCTCTTAATGTCACAGTATATTTTCGTTTTGCTTACTGATTTATTCATTATTGTCACAGGTTGCAATCCACTGCATCTAAATGCTGGCACCTCTGTTCAGTGGACGCTGAAGAAGGAAGAAGCTGAGTGTATGTAACCCTTCTGTGGACTCACACCCAAGTTCCCTGTCTCATTGAGAGAGACCTACCTCCATTAAGACTCTCTTCACTGGCTGCACAGGGAAGAAGCAGGTGTCGAACACACCCTTCCACTTAGGATTGGATCCTTTAGCCACATTACGAGGTTGGAACTGATGGATCAAAGTTGCCTTTTATTAAGAAAGGGAATTATAGCCACAGCAGCAGTACTGACTCATTAGCTCTAGATACTAGGTGATACCCTCAGGGTTTAAGCCATACAGCAGAATGCCTACCAGTTTTCACAGCATGTCAGAGGGCCATCAATGTGTAAGTAGAACAAAAATTTTCAAAGGATTAGGAGGAAAGCAAGAAAAAGCATTCCTAGAAACAGGAAACATGGATTCAGAATGCAAAGTGAGATATCTTTCCTGGATGACTGCCCTGACTAGCAGTTTGTACTGAAAAGGTAAAGCACCAGAGAATTATCTGTGTTCCTGACTCGTATGGCACTTGGATATCTCCCTGTCTGAACTGAGTGTCCACAGAGCTTGAGCTAGGAAATACACTTCTGTCTCCTCAGATTAACGCTAGAAGTCACAGCTGTTATCAGCATCCAACCAAGCAGGTAGTTTCAGGCAACTGCGCAGTGCCTAATGCATTTCAGTGCCTGGAAGGTTTACACACCGCTAGAAGTTAAAAATACTGGATTCTTGTCTGTGGCTTACACAGACTTTAGGTACTTCAATCACAAGTTAAGCTGTATTTAGATTCATGGGACCCCATCTATCTAATAATACTAATATTTTAATATTAAAATTGATTCCACAGAAGTGATTGGACAGTTCTAATACAAAGACTTATACTTTCTCCTGCTGATCTTACCAAATGCCACAATGCATAGTGAAGTGTTATGCCTTAAATTTCTTGAAAG
This sequence comes from Atrichornis clamosus, assembly GCA_013400975.1. NCBI lineage: Eukaryota > Metazoa > Chordata > Aves > Passeriformes > Menuridae > Atrichornis > Atrichornis clamosus. The sequence goes on along the minus strand of WBMZ01008489.1, from coordinate 72,190 downwards.
TCAAAGTTTATCTTGAAAACTAAACAGTTCCTAAATTAAATACAATTAAATTATCAAAGTTTGATATGTGCTCATTACACTTTTATAAATTTAAGACTAGGATGTGATTTTAAATATGTTGTTTGTCCTTCAAACTCCTGAATGTCAAGTTTTGGCCTAGGGAATTTCTGTAGCTAGATTATCAACTTGTGATAGAGTGATGAAAATACTGAATTGTTCTGTGACAGTGACAGTATAATAGTCTACTGATCTGAAAGAACACTGCATCTCACGGTGAAAACAAGCCCAGACCTTCAGCAAATGCTGAATGGAAACAATAAATTATATTGATCTAAGGGACACAGAATCACACTGGAAAACAAGACTCCATCGTAGTGGTCAGAAAACCAGTTTTTATGCAATTTCAAAGTAGTAACATAAAAATGACATGTTTTATGCTGCTCCTGTGTAAAATATGTACTGTTTACTAATACCATGCTTTGGGACGAGAAAGGACTAAAGTTCTACCTCAGTACATGCTACGTTAGTATCAAAATTTTCTCTCCCCAAATAGATGTGCATGATGTGTCCAGATGAAAAATAATGTGTAAATCTATACTTAAAATACCTATAATATATAATAGATAATAAAAATCAATAAGACACACGGTAATATGTTCCAAACTACAGTGTACAGACCTATGTTTTTAGAGAACGGACATTTTATAGGGATGGAAGCCTGGTCGAAGGAAGCTTTTGCAGTATATAGTTTCACAGGGGAAAGAACTGGAGAAATTTTCCCCCCAAAGAAAAGTAATGTAAACGAGAGGCAGAGAAGAAATAAAAGCAAAAATACTCATACTACGCTGCATAAAGAAAAAAACTATTTGAGAAAAAGAAATAAACAAGCTCTGATCTCTTGACTGATCTGGGGAAACAATTCAATTAAAATAATCAACATGCCAGATCTCCCTTCCTGATTTGCTTAAGTAAGCTTGCATTTGCAATTGTAGAATTAGATTGTGCATATATATGTGAGTGCTTCCCTCCACCTCTTCTCCCCCAGGGAAAAATCAAACTTATAAAGGGTTGTTTAGCAAATGTTATGGGGGATTAAAGGACCTGGAGTTCCCAGAATTTTGGCTACATTATACATAGGATTTGTATACATTACAAGAGGAATCTTGCTCATTTAACTGAGCTATTGCTTTGATAGCTCAACTAACCAAACTTCTGTTGGGACACGTGTGGTTTTGGTCAGGAACTTTGCATTTGCTCCACAGTGGTTACAATTTTTATTCTACCCAAACTAAAAAGTTGAAACATGCATTTTTATTGCATCACCTTTTGAAATGTTTGCACAAATCAGATGCATGTAACTTAACAAACAAACAAAAAAACCCCCTCCAAACAACAAGAATAACACATGGCATGTTGTTATCTTTATCACTTTGAAACATAAATCTCCAAATTTAGTCAAACATTTCTGAAAGAGTGATAAAGTGTTAAAGGTCTGTAACATAACCGAAGATTACACTCGTAAAAGACACATTTCCAGTCAGAGTAGATTATGTCTTTGGAAATAGGAAAAGAACCTTTTTCTTAGTGCTGCAACAGATAAAGTTATAGGAACATCAGTGATGGATACAGCAGAGAACTCTGACAATGATGAGAGCATCTCTGTTGCTTTCTAAGATTATCCCCACACAGAATACAGCACTTTGCTAAAAAAACCCAGTCCATACACTCAGTAGAAATACGGTAGCTGTAATATTATTTTAGTATGTTACATTAAATTCCACCTGCAATAAATTCATAAGAGAGTGCAATGATGTCTCTCAACGAATAATATACAAAAGGCTAAAAGGGCTTAGATAATGACAACCACACAAGTGACGGTCATTCCCAAATTTCTGGGTTATGTAGTTTTTCTGTTTCACAAGATTCATGTTATTTGTATTTATGCCTTTGCTGTACAAAAGTATTTTTTGGTAGTTCACACTTTTCTGAAAGGTTTATAAATATTGTTCATCTTCACATTTATTGAAACGTAATATTTGAAATAATTTCCCTCACTTCTCTAATTTTCATAATATAGTATTATAATTTTTATAAAGTTTTCAACAGATTATTTGATAAGTATTAATTTGTATTATTTCCACTCCTCTTGTGACATCAAAGAAAAAGATCTCCTGAAAACTTATTTATATTAAGAGAACATAATTAAAAAAAAAGTATTTTAACAGTAGCTACTTAGATATATTTTTCTTCATTATTTTTCACACAACACTAATATTCAGAACTATGTGGACTCTATATTGAGGATTTCCAGCTTCAACATTTGAATAAAGACTAACTGAATCATTGGTGAATTAAATCACAAACCTTCACACATTATTTCTTATTTGTAACAATTTATAATTTTAGATTGCTTCCAACATATGAACCATGCTGCAGTAAGGACAAGAAAGGATTTCAGCAAAGAATAAACTGCTAAAACTCAGTATGAACCCTATCAGTCAAAAATAAACTCACAGTCTTTAAATGGACTGCAACAGTCACTGTCAATAACTGTTGCAAACAAGGTTAGTTCTACATGGAAAAAAAAGTCACTGGATTTTCACTATCAGATATCTGAAAATAATTTTCAAGAAGAGAGGAATATTGCAATTTCATCTTCTATCTCTGTGTTTATGAATAAATATCTATCAACTCAATAAAAAATCAGAAAACACCAGAGTTCTTGTGGCTTAACTTTGTACAGGCACTGCTGGGATTCATGGCTTCCCACCTGGGGCAGATCTGAGTTTCCTGAGCACCGTTACAGAGCACTGATAGAGGTGTGCTTTCAGAGAGGTTTTTTTAGCATAGATTTCTTTGTTCTCTCTGTCTGAGAATTATGTCATAAATGACCACGAAAGGTGTTCTGTGAGCTCTGGCAGAGGAACAAGAAGGCAGGCAATTTGGATTTCTTGGATTTGGGAATGCTACTGATGTGTTCTTAAAAATACTATCCTAATCATGGATCAAGTTTTTAATTTTAGAAGGCAAATTTCAGACTGAATTGCTTTAAGAAACGAAATACAAGAAAACTTATATTGGGCACATAAGGAACGAGTATATTTCCTCTCATGAACTACTTTAATGAAGGCATATAAACTATCAATTTACTTCTCCTTCAGTCTGCTGAACTTAACCACACCTTAACAGCTAAGGAATCCTGCCTAACCTTGCTTCTATTGCAAGTTCTGGGAATCTCCACAAAAACCAATTCCAGTATTACCCTTTAGTATTATAACCAGAAAGCAGTCCTTTTTATGACTATGCTCATAAGCAGAGTGTTTCAACTTCCAGATGAGCAGCACAACATTAGAAGGAAAAAACCCCCAAGTCTCAAAAATTAAGTTGAATGTATTAAAAGAAGGTAAGTAGCCCCAGATTAGCATAATTAATAGCGAGGTTATAGAAATTCGAACTGTTTGTGTCTGACCAGAACAGGTGGATAAGTCTATCTGTATGCATATATGGTTTAAGTTACAGTAAGTTCATTCTAGAACAGTCCAGAATACAAATCCTGTCACACAACTCTGCTTTGGAAGTCTTTATTTGGAAGTCCAATATCCAAGTGTCCCACCTTTATAAATCATCTACACCTGTAGACATCTTTTAAAGTTGCAAGAAATAAAACAAACAAACAAGAAACAACAAAAGAAAGCAAAAAATAAAAAACCCACCCAAACAAATTTTCAAATATTATGCACCGTAGTATGATAGAGCAAAACCAAGTACATGTGGGTATGTGTATTCATATGTGGGTATAAGTGCATCTGCATGAAGAGAGAGAGAAGGCAGAGAGGTATAAGGACTTACCTAGCTCTCACTGCTGAATTTCTAGTTTTAAAAGCTTAGAGACTGCATTATGTCATAAGTCTCTGGGCTTCACTAATTCCATGACTGCAGGCTTCTTTGTGATTTTGATTTTGCAACTGAAACTGATTGGCTGGCAGACAAAGGGACAGAAACAGCTGCAGCTGGTATTATTGATTATTTCCTCAATTTAAAGGAAGTAAATGAGGAGGCTAACAACATTGAAGGACAAAGGCAAAGTTGTTGCTCTATAGCTCTGGCAAAGCCAGCCACTGGCCCCTGACACATGATCTGAATTAATTTATAAAATGCAGCTATTATCATTTTAATACCACAGATTGCTGTAGAAGTCATAGGGACGTGCCTATTATGATAGTGAATTTTAAATCTCATTATTTTTTAGTATAAACTGAAATCTCTAATATGGAAAGATACTTAATCTAATACAAACATTCTGGAAACTGCTTTTGGGCTGTGATCAGTATCACAAATAACTTTCTAGAAATGCACTGAGATTGTAATAGTTAATGTCTACTCTGAGACGTCCTGCCCTCTGAATGAGAATTGTAACTTCATAAAGAAAACAGAAGATAACTCTCAAACACCAGAAGATACATCAGTGATCCACAGTGGAAAAAAATATGATCGAATTAGAGCAGGAAATGTGTAAATGTAGAAAACAAATGATATAAATATTATTTGTTTTGTTCCTCTTCTTTACTGCCATCAACTCAATGACTTGACATTAGCCATTCTTTTCTTATGCAGGGCTTCTGTTTCAGGGAAGTAAAGCAGAATTGAATAGAGACTATCTCCATTAAAGAAAACACAAAATCACAGAACATGCTGAGATGGAAGGACCCACAAAAATAATCAAGTCCGGCTCCTGGCCCTGCACAGGACCATCCCCAAGAGTCACACCAAGTGCCTGAGAGCATTACCAAAATGCTTGAACTCTGGTAGGTTTGGCGCTGTGACCACTTCCCTTGGGAGCCTGTTCCAGTGCCTATTCACCCTCTGGGGGTAGAATCCTTTTCTAATATCCAACATAAACCTCTCCTGATGCAACTTCAGGCCATTCCCGTCAGTCCTGTCAATGGTCATCAGAGAGAAGAGATCAGTGCCTGCCTCTCCTCTTCCCCTCACAAGGAAGTTGTAACTGCAGTGAGGTCTCCCCTCAGTCTCCTCTCCTCCAGGCTGAACAGACCAAGTGACCTCAGCCACTGCTCACATGGCTTCACCTTAAGGCCCTTCACCATCCTCATGGCCCTCCTTTGGACACTCTCTAATAGCTTAATGTCTTTCTCACTTTCTAGTGTCTCACCCAAAACTGCTCACAGGACTCGAGGTGAGGCCTCTCCAGTGCAGAGCAGAGCAGGACAATCCCCTCCCTGGCCCGGCTGGCGATGCTGTGCCTGATGCCCCCTAGGACACGGTTGGCCCTCCTGGCTGCCAGGGCACTGCTGACTCATGTTCAACTTTCCTTCTACCAGGACCTCCAGGTCCTTTTCTGTGGTGCTGCTCTCCAGCCTCTCATTCCCCAGTCTGTGCATACATTCAGGGTTGCCCCACCCCAGGTGCAGAATCTGGCACTTTCCCTTGTTGAACTTCACATGGTTGGTGATTGCCCAGACCTCTAAATTGTTGAGGTCTCTCTGCAGGGCTTAACTGCCTTTGCGGGAGTCAACAGCTCCTTCCAGTTTTGTATCATACCTGTGAACTTGTTTAGTGTCTCTTCCAGTCCTGCACCCAAGTCATTTATGAAGATGTTGAAGAGCTCAGGGCCTAAGATGGAGCCTTGTGGATGCACAGTATAAACAGCAGCATGGATACACCTCTTGGTGTAAAACTAGTTTTGTCCTCACACCGCTTGCACTGGTAAACTACTGCATGGAGGCTTCTAACCCTACAGAACTCTATCTTAGGTAGCAGGCACTGCACTGTTATGATGCAGTTTTCAAGCAACAGTAGCAGGAGGGATCTGATGCTCCCTTGCAACCAACACTTTTACACCAAATCTTAAAAATTACCACTCCAGATATTTGTAAAGACCTACAGACAAAAAAAACCCCCACAAAAGAGAGACTTGCAGGAGCCCCTATATCACATTCTCACAGCCTTGCTGCAACAATCTTTCTTGCCTCCCCAGCAGCCTATTCTATCTTCTCCCTCTCATTACCATTACAAAGATTTCTAGGTTAGCTGAATCTCTTGACAGAATTTAAACCCATTACTCGTTGTTCTGTTCTCCATGTACATACAAAACAGATGATCCCCTTCTGCTTTAAGGAGTTGGAAGCTGTCCTCATGTTTGTTCTCAGGCTTTCCAAATTAAGCAAGGATCTTTTAAAGAAACGCTCTCCAGGATCTGAGACCATGCTTAAGTGATCATAAAGACTGGATCTGTGCATTACTGGATCATCTGAGAATAAATATTATCTGCACATGTAGATCTCAACATTTCTATTGAGAATACACAGTATCATGCTCCTCCTACACCCATGGATCAACTGCCTGTGTTCTCTGCATTTTGTCTCACCCTACTCTTGCCTTCCAGTCAAAGTATTTTGTCTGTAATGCTAAACAAAACAAGGTCAGGTTTTCTGGCCCTGAGGGTAACTGGCACAGAATAGCTTCCTCCCATACAGTTAAGTGTCTCGTCCCAGATAACAGTATAGCTTTGTCAGTACAGCCTATTGGGAACAGTCCCTGGCCTGCACCCAGACATTATCTAGGGAAGTTAGTTTCCACCAGGCGGTAGTCTTGGTAATGAGCACGTGCCAGGACTTGAGGCTTTTCCCTGTTTAATTTACAGCTATAAATGTAGCCAAGGATGTTGACCCTATCATGTTAGAGGAGAAGTTTATGGCCCTTTGGGATGTGGTGCTCACTTCCTGAGATGAACTACCACCTTAGAAAAAGCCTCCAGAAAAAGCCCTTATGCCACTTCCAGGCTGATCGTTTTAGTTTGTAAATATAACACCAGCCTATTCATATCTACCCACTTTCTAAGCATAATTTTTAGGGTAGCCTAAGTAGAAAGCTGTATGTGAGTCTATATACATGCAAAGTCCCCTTGTTAGACACACCATGAGATAATGTGAACCCTTTGTTCAGATGCTGAGAAACCTTCATAAACCACGTCCAAGGAGCTGTGAAATCACCTCATGAATTCATCAGGGCAAAGCACATAGTCCTGCACTTGGGGAGGAAAATTCCCAGGCAGCAGCGCATGTGGGGGCACCCAGCTGGAAGCAGCTTGGCAGAAAAGCACCTAGGGGTTCTGATGAACACCAGGTTAAATATGAGCCAGTAATGTGCCCTTGCTGCAAAGGTGGCCAGCAGTATCCTAGGCTTCATTAGGCATAATAATAATAGATGCAGAGAAGTGATCCTTCCCCCATGCTCAGCACTGGCGAGGCTGTGCCTGGAGTCCTGGGTCCAATTCTGGGCCCCTTGTTGCGAGAGAGACATGAACACGCTGGAGAGGATCCCATGCAGAGCCCTCCACGTGATTAAGGAACTGGAACATCTCTCCTATGAGGAAAGGCTGAGAGAGTTGAGACTGTCTAGCCTGGGGAAGAGAAGGCTCCAGGGATTCTTATTAATGCGTACAAATACGTGAAGGGAGGGTGCAAAGAAGATGGAGCCAGGCTCTTTCCAGACACTGGATATATGTCTTCGTGCAAATTTCTTTTTCCAATGCACAAGATGAATCATACTGTCAAACTGTGAGTCCAGAAAACACTAATTATTTAGCAACTATGAACAGACCTATTTGCCATTCCTTTTTTTCTCACTCTGGGGGAACAGCTTAAGAAATATATGAAAAGATTGAGAATGTAACCCTTTTTTCTTTCAAGTTGAAAACTTCTCTAAAAGTCAGATCACAAAGGCAGATTGTGAATAGAGTATCCCTTGTCTGTCTCTGCACAGTTCATATTGTGACAGTACTTTGCTTTTCTTTTTCATTCCACAATATTTCAGAATATTTATGCCACTGTAAAAGAGCTGTATAATTTCCATAATAAGAAAAATTGTTATAATTACCAGAAAATATTAAGAAAGCATGACACCTGGGGAATTTCTGGCTCAGATTTTGTATTTTGTTTGTAATCACAAGAGATATTATTAAGAAAAATAAAGCCACGGTGTGAAAGATAACACATATCTGCTGATCAGTTATCAGGAAAGGAAAAAAAAAAGCACTAAACTCACATCTGTAACAAATCAGTCGCATGCTGGGTAGCTGAAGCCCCTGTGTTCCCTTCTAATGCCTCTGAATTGGCAACCTGCTCAAAATGGAATGGGAAGCAGGATGTGTATTCAAAAACTTGTAGTTAATAACTTCTATGCTCTCCGATTAAGAAAGGTGAAGAAAATTACTGAAATTGGTGCCTCAGTCATTGAGGCAGACCCAAGATGGTAAAAAGAGTGTGATTGAAAACAGATTTAATATTAGCCTGCTTAGTTTATCCGGGTTCTGTGAATCTCCACTGAGGAAATGTCGAACCCAAAGACAGCACAAGGCTGAGATTCCCTGTGCTCTGTTAAGCTGGAGTTTTGTATGATCACACAGGATTCATGCAGCTAGACTAAGCTAGGTCAGCTAGCGAGCCAAATTCTAGTAATTTTTGTTGTGGACAAAACAGGGTTCCCAAAAAAATGTCATTCAAAATCCTTGAGTCAATTTGTGAAGATTTGTGAGGGTTGTGCCACCCAAGTAGCAAGGGATATGCTATGCTGGCATAGAATGACAATGAAAATGGAAGTAAAATGGAGAGAGATTTTTGCAAAGATGCACCCAGATAGAGAACTGCAAAGAGGCACCAAGGGATACCCAGCAGCAATTGACAGCCTGGTTACTGCAGCACCTAATCCTCAAATTTTTCCAGGTAGGCAAGTTTCATATTCAAAGAGTAGAAAGGTTCATATAAATCCTAATGTTGAATTAAGCAGCTGCAGTGGCGATGATGTTCTTGCACTTCTGTTTATGTAAGTACATACTGCGTTCCTGCAAACTTGCATCCTGCCAGAGTCATCCGTCTGGGATGCGCGGAGCAAACCAGGTTTAAAGAAAACGACTTTTGGCCACTTGTTGAGTAGAAATGGTATGAGATAATGGTTTATGGAAACAATTACAAAGCTCTGTATAACTTACACCATCCTGTGTACAAATCTCTGTTACTATGAACGGTAAATTACAAGGCACACAAGTCATATTTATGCTGTAAGTTCTCAAAAGTGTGTAGTACCTCTTTGAAAGCACATCTAATGGTGCAATAGGAGAGACCACAGAGGATTTTCTCCCATCTCATACAGAGACTAAAGGAGAGGTCAGAAGACCTATAGGTTTACCGTGACCAGCGTGACATGTTTTCCTGCTGCTCTCTCTATGCCATCTGGAAGCACTGGGAGAGACCAGTCCAGCACTGACACACATCCTCAGCCTTAACAGACACCTTTTTGTATTTTTCTTAAAAGTATGAAGGTCCATAACAAGATAAAATGCAACGACTGAAGTATTTACTTAGATTGTAGTTCTCATTCAGCACGTACTTCAGACTGGTTGAACTGGAACAGGATGGGATGGATATGTGTGTGTGTGACTGTAGATTCCTTTGTCTAATGCTGCTGTCCCCTCTCCTGAAAAGACCTAATCTATTCTTGCATACTTAAAGAGGTATTTATTAATTTTTAGCTTCCTGTAGATAATTTGACTTCTCTATGCAGCCATAAAATTTTATGACAGTAAACATGAGAGATGTGCCTAAATTGCACAGAAATGTTTCTAGGCTGCCTGTTTTATTCTTCTTTTATACTGTCAGTCCCATTAAATTTACACTGGTGCTAATTTTACAAAAACTTGGTGTCACAATTATTAAGGTAACAAATATGCTGAGTCAATTAATTTTAGTGATGGCCCCTGAATGACTGTGCACTGTACTTTTGAGTCTGAAATGTACGTATGTGGAAACACTACTGCAAATGCTGCCATGCTTATCCAGCTCTAATGATGACAGTAAGAGATCATTAAAATAGGATTTTAATTGTTCAAATCTCAACGTGCCCATCACAGCACAATTCCATTAAAAAAAAAAAGAGCTTATTTCTTACACTGTGAACATTGTGAAAAATATAATGTGAGAATAAAAGAGAAATATCCATTTATTAAATATTACACTTTATTATAAAAAATAGCTGAATATTATATTGCTGAGGGTAGATTTATCAATCAGCTGCTAGACCTTCCCAGTGCAAAAGCAGAGTACTCATGAGATTTCCAGAAAGAGCCACAAACTAGTCCAGAATTAGCACAGCACAGATTTCTGTAGACTGGAGAGAAGATGAAGATTATGAAGAACAGATACACAACAGTATATCTTTTGATGAGGAACTCTTTCTGCAGTCATGCTCTGTGCCTACTTGGAATAACTTTCCAAGCCTGGAAATCTTTAGTTGAAAGAAATAATATAAGGCTTAAAAGTTTGAGCAATTCAAACCACTTTTTCTTTACCATGAAATTACCTAAATATATTTCTTCTTGCTCCTTGTGTTAGGGGTTAGTATGACTTTCAATCCACTCTGCCTGAGATAGTCACAAAATAGCATGCAGGTCAACAGCTTAATCTCTGAATCCTATGTAATTCAAAACACTGCAAGTGTGTCTCATCAGTTTGTTGAAAGTCAACATTACAAAACTAGCATGAGAGAAATAACACACACCTCCGTTCTTCAATGCCAGAGTGTTATTTTTCTGCATATTTTCACTGTAAGTAATTTTCCTTTGCCTGTATTTCCTTTCTGTGTCTTCCCTCTGTTTTCCTTCATGTTTTGGCGATGGTACTAAATTTGAATTAAACAATGTTTTAGTTATTAGAACATAAGATAACAGTTTTCACTTTCACTACAGACATGATTCTTGTAAGATATTTTTATTTGTCTGAAGAAAATATTTTTATTCATCAGTGTTCACAAAGCAGAACCTTGTTTAGACTAGTAATAACCTAGAACTACATATCTGATGAATAGCTAATTTTGAACCCTCACCAAAAAAGGTCAGTAAGTGCATATGTAGATGCATATGTAGATTTTTCCTTTTTCTTTTTTTTTTTTTAATGTATGCCCAAAGTAGAAAGGTCCTTCTGAAATTCTGATTGTACCACAGTGAAGAGTGATCTGCCATGTCACTGGCACAGTATTTTTCCAGAAAAGTGTTTATATACTCCCAAATCCTATTTTCCTAACTTTTTTTTCCGTTTGCTTCCCCTCATCCATATTGCCTTCATCTTTGGCTTGCATCTGTTTACATACTAGTCTATTATTCATCTGCAGTGTAAACCATGCAGCACCCACTGCATCTTTTGCATGTAATTTTTGCAGCTTCTGTTTCCAACTTGCTGGGGTTTTTTAAACTTATATTGGCAATTAAGCCAAGAAAGGGTATGAGAACACAAAACAAAGTGTAGCTTGAACCCCAAGCTTTTACAGCTTAGGTAAGATTATTGCTGATGTCAAAGAAAAGTAACATTCAAAATTGTTAGCCAGAAAGCTTTAGGCTCAAAGGCACAATAAATGACAAATGCCTGGGACCCAAGTTGTAGGAATCATAACAGGTTTCTGATGTCAAGGAATATAAAATACCTTACAGGCTATCTGGCTTTTCTTTATAAAGGCAACGAAACAGAGCTTCTCCAACAGACAACAAACTCTTTGAGCATGACCTTACAGAGACTGTCATTTTTCACCTTTTTATCTGCAATCTTCTATGCAAAAAGATGATTTAAGGAAAGTTTATGAAAATATCACTAAGCTCAAAAGAGATGCTTCAGCTCTTCCACTATAAATCTTTTTCATACGAACATCAGCACAATTTTGTCCTACTTTCCCTATCATCATCAGTTCTCATCTCAGCTTTTCCTCCAAATACAGGACTTCCTAACTAGGCCGATATACTCTTTTATAATACAAGAAAATGGAAACACTCAAAGATAACTAAAAGAAGACAAAATTTAAAAATAATTTTAAAAAAGCATCAGCTCCCTTATGAAATAAACTTATAAAATAAACTCTTGAACCTACAGCAGAAAATGCTACCAGGGGAGTAAGTAAAGGAGGATTCTGAAACAAAGTTAAGTAAGATAAATAGAAATATTAACTGATCTATGATTACAGTTTCAGGGGGAATAGAGACTTTGTAAGTCAAGACATATAAAGCAACAATAATTTGCTTGAGGTAAGGAAGTAACTTCCCACTTATCTTGTGGGAATTCTTGCCATCTCTGTTAGGCGGCCAACATAGGTATTCAGAGAAAGAACTGGATCAATGAGTAAGTGACAGTTTGATTACAAAGCAGTAATTCCTCCGTTTTTCATCTAAAAGAAATTCACTACTTTTGTGCTAAAATGTTCTTATAAAAATATATTTGAGCTGAATATGCATTTTTTTTATTAAATTAAAAACCCTATTGCATAAGCCAATTTTCTAGTCTCAGAAAATGTTAAAGGAAAAATAAACTCACTAATTGTCTGGGAAAACGATCCCATGACATCACAAATACAAAACTTACAAAGGATGAGAAATCTTAAGCATATATTTGAGAAAGAGTGTCAAATGCTCTTCTTCAAGAGCACTATAAAAAGTAAGGAAATACAGGAAATAAAAAACTGTGTGGCACAGTATTGTACGAGCAGCAGCTGTAATATAACTAGACAGAAAAATGTAACAAATTGCAGCAGATTATTGAACATTTGTAATTTAACACACATTTACACAGATTAACACACAATTAAACACACATTTACATAGAAGCCCAAGTGTGAGGTAAATCTACACGCTTCAGTTCAGAGTAGGCAAGAAACTAAATAGATTTTTTTTAATTCAGTCAATGACCTGCGTGCAGGTGGACATAATTTTCCTTCACTGTTACTAATCTCTGGTGGATACAAATTTTGACTTCATCTTCTACAAAATGGTATTTCTGTAAATTACCAAGCAATCTAGATTTGGATATTAGGCTAAATAAACTCTCCAAGCCAAAACAATTGTAAGAAACAGTTCTTATGCTGACCTAGCAGTAATCTCTGGACCATGTTAAAAAAGAGAGAATTCAGGCTACATGCTCATCCTTCCACAGTACAGATTATTGGCTGCAATGTCTGACTGCATTGGAGGAGTCAGATGCACTCCTCACAGAACCAAGGGTAAAATCTAAAGCGCCCAGGTTTTTTATTCAGGCATGGGTTATTATTTCAAAAAAGACAGAGACCTATCAAGCTTTCATCCTAGGCAATGTAGGCCAGGCTTTCAGAAGAACTCCAAACCCACTGATGTCTTAAAATGTGAAATAAATGTTTAAGAAATAACTTATGACTATTCATAACTTATATCACTAACAGATTGCAGGAAAACTATTCTCCATAACACGTAATTGGTGACCTCAGAAGAGTGCTAATACCTAAAATATAACTACTCCTCCTATGACTCCCCAAATCAATAATAATAATATTTGAATATGAAGTTAGACTTTCTAAATTCAATAGAAATGTCAGTGACAGTAAATTTTAAGGAGACCTCATACCCAAAGACATGAAAGCTCTTCAATAAAGAGAAGAAAAAGTCTTCTGGCTCCATCCCAAACACACCTAATGTATCTCCAGTGTAGAACACACATACTCAGCTGTTCAAGAAATAATCTGTCTGCCCCCTCAGAAGGAGACTTTCTTAAAAACACAAACACAGTTTGGAAGAAGAGTCCTTTTATGCAGGTTTAGATGCTGATGAAAAAAATATTTCCAACTGTTCCTTTGTGCTCACAGAGGCTAAAAATGTTCTTTTGTGTTTCAGGATTTTTTTATTGTTTTGGTTTTTATGTTGGTTTTTTTTTTCAAATAAAATGAAAGATATTCTTACTGTGTCATGTGATTCCATGATTTGGGGACTGAAGAAAAACACCAAATGTCTTGAGAGCTGGCAGCTCTGAGAGTGTTACAAAACAAGCCGCTGAGCCAACTAGACAGAGATATTGGCCTCGCACAGTTGCTATAGTGTAACGATAAATGTTTAAGTTAAATGCCTATAGCACTGGGAAGCTGCCTCTGGCTTTACATTTTTGTAGAAACTCGATTAGGATAATAGCAGATGCCACTGTATACAGAGCTCTCAAGAGAAAACATGCTCCGTGGTTCCCCCAAAGCAGACACAGAGGAGTTCTGGCTCTGCTGGTCCCCAGCCCCCCGCCTTAGCCAGCAGCATCTCTGGGCAAGCAGAGAGGTGAAGGCAGAAGGCATGTGTTATCATGACAAATATGTACCAATGCAGGCGCACAACGTTCTGTTGCTATCGCAGGAGAGCAGGCTTGAATTCCATGGGGTGGAGCAGCCCTCTTCCCATCTACGTAATGAATTTTACTGAACCCATGCAACCATTTGGCATGTTATACCGAATTTTGTTTCAGTGGTTGCTATATATATGACATGGAATCATTCTTTAAAATTCAAATTGCTAATCTCTTTCCCCACCAACTTTTTTTCTTCTCCAGGGGAATAGGCAGGAGAATGAAATAACAAAGATCAAAATGGCTTAAATCAAAGCTATTTAATTCCTGTGCTTGCTGGCTTGTCTTTGTTACTCACTGAACAATTGTACTGAAAGAAGTAAAATTACTCACACCAATTAACAGAACAGAATTTGGGTCATTCTCTCATTTACTTGATCTAAAAGATAGCTCTGATGTGCAAATGTGGTCTCAAAGCATTCTAGCAAAGATAAAAACCGCAAAACTGTCAGCTGAAAGAAATGCAAATTTTACCTGTGGTGGGTCCAAATCCAAAATGAGAAGGGACTGAAAAGCTAGTTGCAACCTTATAATTCCTATATGTAGGCAAGAATGTTTCCAGTGTTTTTGGAATAAAAATTCAAAATACTACAATTTTCTTGAAATTCTTACAACATTTGTTCTAAACAAATGGAAATATTTTGCCTTAATAACACTGTAACATTTTATTTTGATTCTGGCAAATCTGTTCCATCATATAAATGATAAATATAATCAATGATATGTTTTGTTTTGTTTTTTAAATTGCATTATAAATACCATAAATCAATTTCAACGTTATTAAAATACAGTAAGAGAGTAAAAATTATTAGATTGATTTTTTCATTTAAATAATTTTCATGATGCATATTTAAATGAAATTTCATGTTTTATGTCAATAATAGATCTCTAACTACAAAACTTATTCAACATTTGAATTATATTAATGAACTGATGAGGTCTTAAAGCCTGAGAAACTGATGCAAGTATTTATGAGAACATTTAGTATCTGTGCAAATCCAGTTAACGTAAATTGAAAATAATGCAATGGGGGTGTTCTTAAAACTATGGACACACACAACTATTTAACCAAAGCAAGATCTACACAGGGTTGAATCTGGTTTGAAATTGAAGGGATAGCACAGTGGCTTTTATTTTATTTGTATTTGGTTGGAAAAAATAATTTTGAAAGTGTTTTAAGAACTTAGAGAGCAACAGGTCTGAGCAATTATCTAAACCAAAATATATACACAATTTCAGGGAACAAAACCTGTTGAAGTAGTGAGGTGGAGAAGGGACAGGTGGGCAGGAAGAAGTACACTTTCAGTTGCTTTTAGGCACTTAATGCTTGAAGTGTACTCATACACCTGTATGAGCCTCAAAGTGCTTAAATACTTAGGAGTTCTCACTTCCCAAGCTTTCCCTTAGTGATCCTGAAAGCACGAGATGTCTGCAGACACATAGGAAGCTCATCACACCATATGAGAAAATATGCAATCAGTAAAAGACTCTGCTTATCACACCTCAGTTCAACTTTTATATTGATACAAAACAGGAAAGAAACGAGAAGACAACTTCTGTACTTAATGTAAAGATTTATGAAGAAACCACAGCTGAGGGGTGTATACAAAGCTGGTCATGAAGTAACACGTTTCCAGCCCAAAATGAAATTTTACTGATCTATGTTTCCAGCATAACGCCTCCTCCCTTCGCATGCTGCAATTGACAGCACTGACAGAAACATCTATGGGATGGGAAACACTTCACATTAATCTAGCAAAAGAATAGAAGAATATGAGCAATAGAGAGACTAACCTTAGTAAAGACAGGAAATGGTTGGAGACTGAGTGTGACAGGCCACTGAAAGTCAGGCACAAAGCTCTAATGGAAATAAGGTGTTCAATAAAGATGGTTTTTAAAAGCAGTTATACTTTTGCCTGTTAGCACCCATTGTGCAGTAACAAAACTCGTTTATTGGTCATCACTATTGCCAAACAAGTCTCTACAGGTTACATTGCAATAAATGTCAATTCCTAGCACACAGGTTTCTTTGGAAAGGAAAAGAAAGAACAGTGGGATATCAAATAGAGAAAATGTTTGTAGGTTCATGATTCAAAGGCAAAATTGAAACTGTGCAGATGGAGGTCACTGGGAATTGTTCTAATTAGCAAAGTGCAACAAGATAGATCATCTGTTTCTGCTTCCTCTCCCGAGTGTCCAAATATATCTCATCAAGAACAGCTGCCAGGAAATAAATAAATAAATAAACCATGTGAGATTGAAGTGTCATAAAACTAGCAAGCACCAGTCACAGCTTCTTTAGGATCTGAAGCTGCTCTTTGCTCTGAATTCTTACCAAAGAAAGAGTCATCAGCATACCTCTGTTTCAATATAGATGCATATTGGAAGTGTATTCCTACAATTTTACTCTAGCTCTTGTTAAATTAATCATCAAATCTACACAAATATATCCTCTCATTAAGCTTGTAGAGATTTATGTAAGCAACACACCTCTCCAAGGAATTGTGTGAGACCTACAACAGCAACTCCACCACTGCCTTACTCTTTACCTGAAATTAATGCTACTTGAAACCAAAATTACCCATTAAAAGCAGTGTAGTGCTATAAAATATGCTTCCACGGAAATAAAGAAACTATTCTCTACTATCTTTACGATGTAATCCTAATTCAAAACATTTCACGTGTATATGTTACCATTATGAATGTGTTGATCTTGAAACACCACATAACACAGAAACATGGTCTAAGAGAGAGGAAAAAAAAGAAAACCTAGCGCTTACTTAGGGAAAAAATCCTGAATAAATAATTCATACTTGGATGAACTGAATTCTAGTCTTTTAGAAGGTGCCAACAGATGGTTTAAATTTATAGAAAGTGCACTTGCTGACTTTTAAAACAGAAATTAAAATTCATAAACTATATCATTAGTTCTCCTTTGAAGCACAATTATGTTTACGGTGAAGAATTGAATTTAGCCAGGTGAACAGTCTTTAATCATAATTTTACTACGGAAAAAGTGCAACGTTACTTTTTAGCTAGTGTTTTATGTTTGTATGTTCAAAGTTAAACAAATCTAATTATCAGTCAAAGGGCAAACAGAAACATGGAATCTGAACTAGAC
The DNA here is from genome assembly GCA_013400975.1 of Atrichornis clamosus. NCBI lineage: Eukaryota > Metazoa > Chordata > Aves > Passeriformes > Menuridae > Atrichornis > Atrichornis clamosus. Next base: position 54,886 of record WBMZ01008489.1, on the reverse strand, counting down.
TGATATTTTCAGCTACTACAAATTTCAAAGCAGTTTTAGAATTTTCCCATTCTTTAAATGAAGGGCACTGTATTGTCAGTCCTCATGTGGTAGTGGCTCATAAACTCTGACTGCAGTTTGCAGTACCCGTGTTTAACACCATACCCACCACAAAAAGCAGTGAGCATGCAGCTCAGGTAAAGGTGGGCATGGAGTTCTTTGTTAATTTTAGTAATTCTGTAGTGTAAACACAACCAATATAATAGCCTGGTATTATTGAAACACTTAATTTTTGTTAGACAAAATGTTAGCACCTAACAGTGTTATGATTAGGGCTTACTTTACACCTATAAAACATACAGCGATTAGCTTTCATTAAGTGTTTTCATACATCTTTTTCCTTCTTCCAGAGCTGATTTACCGTTTAATATCTTTATTTTATTTTTTTTTTATGAAGCAGAGTAATACTAGCAGGTATGGAAGAATCCCACTAGATGGGAGGGAAGTTTACTGTTGCAGGGTCAGGCATAGGACAAGTGAACCCTCATTTTCAGTAGGAGGCTGTTGAATTTCAAAATAATGTAATAAATTAGTTTTGTCAAAAGAAAGTTGACAAAGGAAGAACTATTAAGGAAAGAGGGTCTGCATATCTGGCACACAGCTCAAATGACTTTATACTTTTGGTAGCATCATCTATCAAACCATGGTGATGCATCAGAACAGCCCTGGGATCCCTGAGAAGATATGAACAGGCTTCCCAGAGTTAGCCACCTAAACAAAGTATCTAAATGAGATGTGTGTCCCTACAATCACCTTTTCTAAAACGTAATTGCCTGCAGGAGGCAATAAGCAGTACACAGCCGCCTAACATCAGTAGCTAAGTTAGGCAGTGGAAATGCCCCTTTTCCCTAGAAATCCTCTCCAAAGATATCTGCAATCTTATGTTTTGCATAACACTTAGTCACCTCTTAATTCTACCCTCAGGTGAACAAAGTCTAATATTCATTACACAAAAGTTTTGAAAGAAGATTAACTGTGGTTATTTCTCATCTGAATTACCATGGCCACAGAACACAGTTCAGAGCCTGGGCAGGGGGTGTGCTGGGCACTATACAAACAGGAATAAATGCTTCTTCGTGCCACTTCCTCATGTGGTCAGATTGTGTTTTTGTGTTTCATGAATGTGTACCTTGTTATAGAGAAAATTCTAAAGGGCAGACAGTGTTTTTCATAGTCCTTCTCACTGGTGATCCCAGCCTAGTCAGGCTAATGAAAGCATTTCTCAGGCAATGTGTAACCTGAAAATTCCTGATCTTCTTAACTAAAACAAATCAATGTTTTAAGTAATTTTACATAACAAAGCCCACCATATCACCTATAAAACTGACTAGATTCTTCTTCCATGCCCATCCAGATATGGATCCATGTCCAAAACCTTTCTTATTTTCTGCATAAGACAAATTAGAAGCTTGTGCCAACAAGAATAAACAAACAAACAGCAAACAAACAAACTCTAAGAATCTGTAATTTGGGATTTTAGGGACTTTAGCTTTCTTCAGTGGGCATAAGACCTACCAACAAAACGCACATCACTTTCACATTTAGCAGATCTTTATAGCCTTTTCTCCCCAGTGCATCACTGGCACTGAGGTGACCAACATATTGACTTAAACATACCAAAAATCTGAGTATTTTTCTCTTTATCTATCTGAATATTTATCTATTCACTTCACTATGCATGTTTGATACTGGAATAAAAGACAGTAGAAAAGCCAAACTAATTGCTACTAAGGAAGTTGCTTTCTGATATCCAACAGAAACACATAACATTCTTAAAAAAATTATTATTTATCAAAATGGAACACTACTAGGCATGAAAAATTATGAAAGGGTCTGTCTAAATTGATGAAGAATCAATAAAAGAATCAAGTCTTATTTGGTGGAGGTAAGAGGGGGATTGTCTTCCAAATTTCCTGAAATTTATCTTCTACACATTCTTCAATGCTCCCTCTTCCCCACTCTCCCCCAGTCCTCAATATCTATCACATATCCCATTATACTAAATTAGGTGGAAAACGTACTTTGAAGATAGGTAAGAGAGATTCCTGAGCAGCACCCCAACAAAAACAAGGAAAGGTCACCACCTCTCAATCGCTGAATGTGAGAAAAATCAAACAAGACTCAGGGCTACAATTCCGTGAATTATTCAGATCATTTGAATATACACAGAATCATTCTGGTTACTGCAGAACTTGAGACAGTTAAATCAGATTGGTATGGAGCTACAGTATGTAATACAGACTAAAGAGGTAAAAAGATCATCAGTGTCTCATGAATTTGACTGGGAATGGGGATCAGTGCTTTGTGACAGACCAGTTTTTAATCTGAGAGTATGAAACATGACTGATTCTTTCAAAGTGCAACCTGAATTTTGCTAGTTCTTATAATCATGCTGTATTTACCTTCAGTAAAAAGCCCCAGGAGAGCACTATGGATCTGGATTGAGTCCTTCACTCTCCGTCCTTCCATGCACTATGCAAACAAACACATTTTCCCCAGGAGCTTTCATCTTTTTCTGGAGAAGGAATACAGTTTATATATACTGAGAATTAAAGGGTCTATCATTTAAACAACACCAACAGACAGAAATTATTATTGCTTTACTGCAAATAACTAAGATGTGAAAGAAAGCTACTCTGTATGACGAGCTTAGAGACTGGTGAAAGTATAAACTGTAGGAAAACAGTTTACTTAAGACTTGCATTGGTGCCCAAAGGCAATGTATTCAATTACTAGAAAAAGTTATTTCCAGTATATTTTATAACTACCATGACTGCATATGATTTATGAACTGGAGCCTTTATAAACTAATGAAAATTAGATCCTATCATGAAAATGAGAATGGGCTGTGGTCTTTGATAGAAAATAATGGAGAGGCTCGCAGTTCAAATACTTTTATACAGACATTTGTTCACAAGGCCTTCAGGAAAACAATTTTTAGTTTTAGTCTATAAATATCCTTCATGACTAATAACATATACAGAACTAACAGTGGTACTGTTTCAGTTATCTGTTCAGTTTAGGTAGTTCTAAAGAGTATATTTGGCACAGAGTCCTTTCCACTTGTCCTTCGTCTCAGACACACTGGTCTGAAAACATCTGGAAAGTTACCTGCCTTGCCTTGTCAGTAAAAGTCATATGTGGAAAGAGTTTATTTTGGGGAACACACGAAATATTAAGCTGCCATGCACAGGCTGTCCTGTATATAAATAACTTAGCTGGATTGTTTGTGTGGTAACATAAGTGGTTTTTCTCCTATTCAAGTCAGAATGTGAATGCTTCCAAAGCCCTGGAGTATTTCACTGGGTTAGATTCAGGTCCATTATTAATATCTAATTTCCTGACTGATATTAGGAGCCTCATTAATACTCAGAAATTTAACCATTAATATCACATGTTGGTTGTCAAAGAACTGGAAGTTTCTAAACCTTAAAATAATTTTTTTCCTTAAAATACAAGATTTATATATCTGGCATCTAAGTTTCCTGGGACTCAGAAGAAAATAGATAAACTAAACAAAACAGCTTATTCATTGTTTGCTCATACAGCAGCTTATTCAAAAGAAGAGATAATATTTTGATTAGGTTTCTTGAAAAACACCTGTAAATCACTGAGTTGGAAATCTGCCTGCTCAAAAGGTTATGAATAGCATAAATAATTTCATGTACGACCTGCTTTATGTAGCTGCTTATTATGTTTCATACTTTTTCACTTAATAAGGGGAACAAAATTATGAATGCCGTTGAATGATCCAATTTGCCAGCACTCAAATGCAACTTCTTAGTTTCCCCTAGGCCAAACATTTGAGGGCTCTTGGCCCACTTGAATGAGTGAATATAGCCTTCCAGATGCAGACAAATATACTTCCAAATATTTTATTTGCCTGCTAGTAATAATATTCAAAAACATATCTCCACTGAAAAAATAAATAGTCACTTATTTAATGTTATTTCTACTCTGAACTCATGTGGAATGGTGAATGCTTCACAGATATATTGGGTCTTATGTTTTTAAATATTTCACATGCTAGTTTGCACAAAATATATATTGACACTGCTGTAAATAATACAGGAAAAAACTTATGTTCACTTCCACCTTTATCACATCTTCCACCTTTCACATTATAACAATTGGTCCTAAAGCATCTTTCTCTTCCTAAATCATATTAGCATTGCTACATCTATATATCCATACCATAGTAATAAAAATCACAGTGACTCTGACTAGATATACCTTGGCCATACTTGACATTTTCTCCAAAAAAAAAAAAAATCTTTACAAAGGATCACAGTGATCATCTGCTTTTGAAAACGGAATAGAATCTCTTGATCTTTCTGCAGGGAAAACGTATCTTTAAAAACAGAGTCATCAAAAACTCCTAGTAATTACCAGGGATCTCTGCAGCATATTGATCCCCTGTACAGTGAAGGTGTGAGCTCATGTTCCACCTTGGTCTCACTACCCAGCCACAGTTGCTTTGGTCCCCACCTGCTCCTCATGGGCTGTCTTCAGTGTAGGAGTGGGTAAAAACAGCTGTAAGACCAAAAATTTCTGTGACAGCTGCTGGAAAACTCTGTTCCAGAAGTCATGGCCTGTTTAAACCAAGCCTCTCACCTGGTTTGCATTACATTGACTCCCCACACAGAAATAAGAATGATTTTAGCATCTGGAGGCTTTATTGGCATTCCCTTCAGAGCATGGTCACACGAATGTAAATGAAATATTGACACATTAAGGAAACTGTTAGACAGTAGGAAGAAGGATTACCACAGCAAAGCCCTTCAGGTTTATCCTATGCCCCTTTTAGACTGTCCTGTCACAGCTACATTGGTGAGTGAGCTATTGGGACATCTTTTTTTTCATCAACTACATCTTAGCAAATATTTCTGAAGGCAATACTCCTGTGAATAACTTCAGTTATTCATGACCATAACTGAATCTGAATAACAGACATAACTACAATCTGATTCACCACATCTACTTCAAATACTTACCTGAGCAGCCCAAGAGGAGCCATGCCCTGGTTAGGCAGACAGCTATGGTGCACCTACTGCTGAAAGGTGAGTGTGATGAACATCAGAACTGATTTCTATGTCAATGTTTGAAACACCTAGATTGTACACTAAAAAAGTCTACTTTAGTTTCCACTGTTACTTTTTTTAGGGTCTTTCTCTACCTCGGTCTTACTCAGAACATGAAGTGCAATTAGGAAGAGATCTTTGCTTGCTCTAGAAGGCAGGTGGAAGGAAGAATTGCAAATCACATATAACAAAGTAGTCTTGGTATTTTCTACTTGCTTTCTAAAAGAACTATATGGCATTCACTATAAAAATGAATGGAAATAAATGGGTTTGGGATTTATTTCTAATAATAAGGTGTGCAGTAATAAGGCATACCATCATTGCAAATTAGAAGCTATTTCTTTTATGTAGGATCTTTAGAAGCAGAGATAAATCTATTTACTTTTTATTTCCTCACTCATTTATATAATATTTTGATTCATACACATTTAAGTATACATATACTGACAATGTTCTGTCTTCAAACATCAGTATCTATTTCTGTACAAAAAGCGGATGATTTCTGATAAATTCGCAGCTAATGAATTAAAGAATTTTCATAAGAGTTAAGAATTAACCTGACATTATATCTTAATTTTGGGTCAAACTCTCAAATGTATCTTGATTAAGTCTTTCAGCTCATCAACAAACTAACTTTAAGTGGACTATGCACACATTTAATCATAAAGCAGTCAGTAATCTAAGAAATTAAGAAGGCTACATAAGACTGAACAAACCTTTAGACTTACAATAGCTAAACTGAAAATAGAACACAAAAGATAATTTCAAAACTTATTAAAAATCTCAAGCAAGTTTATCCTTACTTTTGTATAAAGAAGAAATAATATATACAGAAGAATTTTGCCCATGTGAACAGATGTACACTATTGGAAACAAAAGTCTGTTTCAAGACTGCTTCTAAAACATCTCAAAAACTTGGGGCTGGTCTTTCTAACAAAAAAAAAAAAATTGGGTTTTTTTAAGCATTGTCTGTAAGCAGTTTGCAGATATTTTAGATATATTTGCAGAGTTTTCTAAGGAAGCTGTGTGTGTTTTCAAACAGTTGTTCAGAGACCTCTTTGCAGTTACCAGCAGGATTGGCTCTTACCACTGTCATTCTCATAACATTCCACTTTTGTCTTCAAACCAGATGTCATCCATTATGGAGAACATTCTCTCCACAGGTGCATTAGTGTCTCTGCATGCCAAAACAAATTCAGCAAGAAGCAGGAGATTTTAGAATGTATGGTATTTTTCTAAATTATTTACAATTTTCACCCATCTTTCAGTGAGCTTTCTGCACCCAAAACCCCGTGACTGAGGGAAAAGGAGAAACCTCCATTTGAAGGCAGACTTTCATTTCAGAATGCATAAAGGCTCCATTATTTAAAAATAAAATGAAAATGAATTTACTCTCCCTGTGGTTTTGGGACTATGTTGTGCATGCTATTAAGATGGAGGATTTTGGTTTAAGAAGAAACTCAGATTTGAATACTGGTGACCTAGTAAACAAATGTTGCAGAGATGTGTTTAGCAATGAAGGGGAAAAATACACTTTTGAAGAATAAGCTTGCATAAATCTGTGCAACTAAGTTAGTCCAAGCAACTTGTGATACTAAACTTGCAATATTCTGCAATGTAGAGGACTTAAACTATCATTACATTAATTGAGGTAACACTAGAAGTCAGAAATGAGTCCACCGAAGTACCCTTTTATCAGTGCCTTGACACTGGACTGTGTCCTTAACAAGCACAGCCACGGTCATAACTGCATGAAAGACAATGGGACTGGGACCAAAATTTTCATGTCAACTGAGATTTGCTGCTGCACTATATTGCTCATATGCCTCTCACCTTAAGTCTTCCACTAACTCTGGGCTTGTCTTATTGGGGGTTAGCGCAGAGTAAGCTGGGATCTATTTTAAACAACAAATCTTTTTTAGACATTTGTAGTTTATTCTAAAAATGCTATTATGTGGGGTAATGTAGGAGCACTGCCAGTGCTGTTAAATCATACATTCAGCAATTCTTCCTGAGTAGAGGCCTGTGTATTCGGTGCTAATTACTGCTGACACTGCATGGATGCAGTTGCTGATGGCTGTGATATTAGTGTAAACAGAGTCTGTAATTAAAAGACCATGACTCTTCCTATACAAACATTTCTTCCTGAGTATCTCATGCAGTGACGCATATTTCAAAATCTACTCAGTATGTCAGGGAAAAATTGAAGGAACACCTCAGGTGAAAGCACACAGTTTTTAGATGTTCCTGACTTTCAATTTAGAACAGTATTTCTAACTTTTGGGTTTATGAGATTTTAAAAGTAAATAATGTATTGTCTCTCTTACAAATACCTAAATTCTGCTTTTGCTATTCTTCCTTATAATGGGTGGAAAAATTTGATAGTGCCATTAGTCTAGGCAGTTTAAATTTTTGAGTAATATCCCATAGCCATGAGGGCTTTTTTTCTCCAAAGAAATATAATTTACTTTCTTTCTTCTAGTTTTTAAGTCTTTAAGTTTCAATCAGGCAATTTTCTGTGAGAAGAAGAGCCAAAAAGTAGACCTTCCTTATCAAACCCCAAGTTTTCAAAAGATCTATAGAACTTGATGTAGACTACATGTGGGGCAAAATAAATTAGGCCTTCTGTGACACAGGGAGGAGGGACAGCAAGTACTTAGATGTCTACTGCACCATTGCATCAGTCTTCCTTACGGTGTGAAAAAATACTAGTTTTTTATTCTTGTTTCCAGGAGACTGAGATGACTTTTGAGGCTTTATTGTAGAAAAAAGTGACACTATTTTTGCATAATAAAGAAACACAAATGAATGTCCTCTCATAAGGAGATTTGATTATATGCCATTTACATAAATAACTTCTAACTGTGGACTAGGGAAAAATCACGTAAAAAGTTGACTGAATGTACTTGGTTCTCAGTGGGGGGAAAAGGTGACAGTGCTCTGAGAGCCTTTCCTGCTCACAGTCTGTTAGGTTGGAGGGCTATTATTATTCTTAGAGCCAGGGGATGTGGACATCTGTCAGCTTGTTTCCCTCACATGTGCAGCAACTGTGTGTGGTCCTCTAAATGAAACTATTAGCTATGCAGTTCTGTATTCATGTACCAATTCTGAGTGCGCTGAACTTGTGCCAATTAGAAAGTATCTTGTTATGGGTGGGAGAGATGGGGATACATAAATACCATAATAAAGCTAACAATTGCTTTAAAATAACTTTGTTTTCTTAGCTTTCTCTCCAAGTTTTAAATTTATTCTTTTAAGATGGGAGTATACACCAAATTAACAGGTCTATTTTAAAAATGCAAGCTTGTTTTACAGCAGCATGCTCAACTGGGTGATAATCACTGTAAGAACAGCTGTTGTGGGAGGTCAGGGAAGTCAAAGGAGGGGAGAACTAGCCACTGACATAAAAAGTTGGGTGATCTCTAGATGCAGTTGGTTTAATGCACAAAATCTACATTACTAAGAAGACTGCATTAATAAAGACTACTGGGAATCAATGTTTACATTCAAAAGTTGTTACTCACATAAGGATAGGCTACTATACTCATTAGTAAGCATCCTGTGATTGCACAGGTGTTTATTAAATATTTGGGAAATTTTCAGCTGATGCACAACAAACACACATATACTTCATAACACTGAATTAAGAGATTTACTTTGTTTACCAGTTTAATTAACTTTTCAGATTAGGGCAGCCTTCAAGATTACATTGCAAACAGAACCACTGTAAACACACATACTTTACAGCATAAATCCTGCAGTAGCACTATCATCATGGAAAGCCACCACAACAACAATGTCTAAGCTGTCTGTAATGTCTTTTTGGGGTCTTAAAACAGTATGAAGCATTTTCTATTAAGGGGCAGAAATACAACTCATCTGACTTCCTATTCCTGCCAAGATAACCCAGCTATGCCACTTCACATACTCTGCCACTTCTTGTTGCCAGATATGTAACGGTGTCATCTGCCATGCTGTACAAGTAATACATGTTGGTTAAATGGATTTTTCTTTTTCAATTATCTAGCAACGTTTTGTCAATTATCTAGCAGCTCACATTGGCAAGACTGTCATAAACTTCATAGATCTGTCAGAGTCCTATAATGATGGAACATATGTTAAGAAGAGCCCCAAATCCCTTAAAAAAAAAAAAAAAAAAAAAGAAAATCAAACATGTGGCCTAGACCAAAAGGTATTTAATGCATGTACAATGAAAGGAATCTAGTGATTTTTGAATTCACTGGTCACAATGTCACTCTCTCTTTCAAGTTCTTGCAAGTAGTTCCTCTACTTTTAAAGCTAAAAGGCCATCTTCTCTCCTATTAGCTTTTGTTTTAACACAGTCCTTTCATTTCCCCAGCAGAACAAATCTTTTTCCATGAGCCAACTGCCAAGAGAAATTTTCTTTAACTACCTGTCTCTCAAAGCCACTCAAAGCCTTGATATTACCCTCAAGAAATGTCTGACAATTTGGGGATTTTTTTCAGATTTTGACAAGACATACTATACGACACATTTTTCAAGTTATTCAAAATAGATTTTATTAAATCTTCTAGTTAGCCTGTAAAGAAATAACTTCTGAACACCAAGGCGCTAAACAGACATACTTCCAATTCGGTAGGGGTAGTCTTCAGAGAGATTTGGAGGATGTTTTAAAGAGATAATATGTCATTAAGCATGCTTTCTTCCTCATTAGTTTTATAAAAGACCTCTTTTTCTATTTGTTCAATAACAAAAATAAGAGTCATACTCAGAAATGTGATCTACAAACAGACAAAAAAAATTTCATATAGTACTAGTTTTATACTAGTGATATCCTCTAGCTGAGTCAAAGTAATGTAAAAGTGAACTTTTATATTACCTTTAATCATTCAAACAAACAATTGCCATCCCACCCACAAAACCTGTACTACACAAAAGGAAATGAAACCTTACCTAGACAAACATGGTCAAAGCCCTTCTGATTTGTGTCTCTTCTGGTTCTGCTAACAAACTGACATGAATTTTCTGGCATATGACTACTTCATAATTCAACATAGAATACAAGACACAACATGTTAAAATAATTTAGCAGAGCAGACTTCATGAACGTGTGAGTATGAAGTGATACAAAAATTATTACTGGACCAATGCAGTTATGTATATGATGTCAAATGTTCATACTCAGAATTTGTCTGAAGTAGAAAGAACATGTCTGAGAAAAGAAAGACCAGAAATGTTCTGTTTATCACACAGATTTTGGCAGCCAGCTTCAGCAGCTCAGAGCAGAGGGTCAACAGAAGCTGCTTGAGACTCCCTTCCCAAAGAGTTTTAGCATAGACAATGAGAGATGCCCAGGTTAGCCTTGTCAGTCATTCACCTGCATTCTCTTTTTGCCATAAGTGAAGTATGAGGTGAATGAAATGCAAGAAATAGAACAACAGCTTTTCTAGCTGCGATAAAAATTTTTGAATTTTCATATACTGTACTGCAACCTTTTTTGCTTGCTCATTTTCATTAAACTGACTTTTTTGCATATACAGAAATCATAACTGAGACAATCTGGTAGCAACACAATAAAATACTTTAGTAAGGGTCACCACTCAACACAAAAATTAGCAGATGGTCTTAATTTTGAATACTACAAAGACATATGTTTTAAAATTATTATCACAACAAGCAATGTTAGATTTTATGTCCAGTGTTCTTTCCTTTAAGAAGGAGAAATTATTTCATAGAAATCTGATCCAAGTGACCTCTTCAGTCTTTATATTCAAACACTTATTTTGATACAATGTAAGCAGAAAATTCATACACTGGAAAACTGAAAAAAAATATACATTGCAGCTACATATCACAATTTCCTCCCTCCAGTAGGTGTCTGTAATGTAGAAATTTTTCCTTCGCTTTTTATGTTAATATTGGGTTGACGCTTACTTCAAAATATAGGTTATTGAGAAGTAATTTAAGAGTATGCTGTCTTACTCTGTTAGCATTTACACCCAATGAGAGCTTAGGTACTCATCAAAGTCTTACAAACCTGGACACATTTATATATAAACAGAGAGATCTCATCACACTGATATCTGAACTAAGTCTTTGTGTCTCACTATAGAAAAGTACCTGTAGGCTGAAATGATTAAAAAATAAACATTATCTATCTCCTCATGAATGGATACCTAAATAACTATATATATTTTGGCAATTGAGTTTCAATTTTATAGCTGAAAAGCATTGTCAGTATATATGAGACTAACCATAAAGATTTTTACCTGTAGAAAATGGTAGTTTAATAAATTGCTTCAGACAGAGCTAGATTAATCAACGCCATCACCCCAATTAATTAAACAGCAATTATTTTCTGATGTTTTAAATGTCTTCTGATTACATCTTACTCAGTAATTCTCAAAGTACCTACATCTTAATATTATTTCCGATGTTGTAACAAAAATTGCTGATTGTTTCTTGCTAGCATAACTTTTTCAAACCCTAAAGACTTAATCATCCATTTTATCAGTTCTTAGGTAATGGTTGTAAACATCTCCAAACTGGCAAAGAATATTTTTAACTCAATAAATTTTAAAACTTGAGTAATGAATAATTTTTTTTTCCACATAGCCTAGAGAAAATGACCACCTTTGAGAAATGTTTTACTATCTGTAGAAGGTCATAAAAATATGAGTCCATTAGCACTCCAGGAAGATTTTCTGCCTTATTTCTACAGGTCTGTAAAACTTTCGGGATCCAGAAGTCCTAAACTTTCAACCAGTTTGTCATAAGAAAATATAACTGAAATGAAAAGAAACACAAAGCAGGAGGTCAATAAGGAGAAATTAAATACTTTAGAAGGGAAATTATATTCTCAACTATATCTAGAGTTCAGGTAAATGGAGAGGTTTTCTAGAAGATTCTAGGAACTCCCCTAAGTACAACTGGCTCTTACTGCTTTTAAACACAAACTTACAATTCAACATGTTCCTCCTCATTGACCATCAATGGGTTAACCAGGTCTGTAAGGAACTGATGAACATACCCAGGACACCACCTGAAGCAGCCTGAAAGGGTTGTTTACAAACTTTAGAGGAAATGAAAAGGCAGGAAACAATGATCAGAAAAAGTAATGAGAGGATCTATTCCATTGCACTGTTTTCCAGTAGGGGTGACAGTTCCTCTCTGGTTTCACTTGACAGTGCTGATTTTGCCTGTGGGTGGGTATTCTAAGGACTTTTTCAAAAGACAAGTCCTCAGTAGAGAATCTCATTTCTAAGGCTGAATGAGGAGCCTTTAGGATAGGACTACTGGGTCAGCTAAGTCTGTTATTGAGTGACTAAGAAAGATGAAAATAAAACAAATTACATACTGACTGCCACATACATGCAGTATGAAATTGGACTTTTTAACCTTGCATTCAGCAACCAAGCCCTTAGATTTTAGCTAATGAACTTTAGATCACAAATTCTTAGAGTTTTTAGACTGTAAGTTCTAGACAAGCCCCTGAGCAACCTGATCCAATTAGACCTGCTTTGAGCAGAGAGGGTTCGTCTAGATGACCTTTGGAGGTCCCTTCCAATCTAAATTATCTTTGGATCTCTGATTCTTCAAGCAGGAAATGTCCATTTGATCTGTGTTTATAAAGTGCCTAGTGTCCAAGACCTTTGGGTGTTACCACAGAAAAAATAAATAATAATCACTAACTGCCAATTTGTTCATACAGTTTATATAAAGTAATACAAGGAATGGTTTGGTCAGCCTCAGATTATTTACTGGATTTTAAAATGACTATTTTTTTTTTTAAGGATATCACTTATTTTCCTGAATTCAATAGTTTAATAGACCTACAAGAAAGAAAAACAAAAAAGATACACAAATATCATCCGTAATTTATTGCAAATCCATCGCTGCTCTAGTCCCTGTTTTAATAAAGGTTCTTACTGGTTGGAAGCTGAAGCCATTGAAAACCATAAGCCTTTCTGGTAAGATGAAATTATTTAACTAGTAACCAGAGCCTACATTATAAAATAACACACACAGAAGGTATTTACAAGTTCCACTGCGGATGTGCAATCCAGAAAAAGAAAATTCAGCTCAAGCCCATAATTTTACCATTTGTGCAGTGCTAACAACTATTGAAAGTTATTGTTAGTGTAAAGACATGTGTCTGAATACTGATAAGGAGGATGATAGTACAACTCCTGAGCACTGCACAGTGGACCTTTAAAATTGTTCAATTAGCCTCATGCAGATTTCTACAGCATGGAACACAATGCCAAGGGGACAACAAAGCCAACACAGGGACTTTAAACTGTGCCTTCTCAATATCAGGGAAAGAAGCACAGCCAGAAAATGTATTGCCTGCAGGAACCACCCACTGGGGCTGCAGATAGGTAGCACAATTTAGTGCTATCAGAAATCACAACATATACAATAAATGGCAAAAGCTGTACCTACTTGGATTTTGCAATTAAGTATATACCTCGGCTTTACTGTTATTTTTCTGATGTCAAATTTCAAGGACTTCGAATGATAATAAAAACCCTCCCACTGACACACATGAAAGATAAGCAGTGTTTTTGTAACCCTGTTGCCTGGAAATAGTAGGTCCAGAAATAGTTGGCGCTAAACTTTAAATAAAATTATAGAACTCTTTCAACCTTTCTACTCTCACTGTGTAAATGCGAAAGTATTGTAAATCTTGTTGACAGTTATTGCCATATCTATTGGCACACACTCAGCAGCAGTTTGAGAAGTGTTGTGCAGCATAGCTAGTGCCCATTACCTGTCTCCCTATATTTTCTTACAATTTATTCTCACCCCAGCAGGCAGCACCTCACAATGCCATTAATTTGTTGGTCAGCTCATACTTTCCAACACAAACTACTTTACAATGTGTTCTTATAAACAACCTGGTGGTTCACTGGCAATGCTCAACAGTGTCAGGAGAGAGGCTATGATTTATAGGCAGCAGGTAAAAAATTGAGCAGGTCACAGAGATGACATGGTTTGACCACACCTCCTCTCCTTTAATTTTACTATCATTAGCACAAGTGCACAAAATCACCAGACTTACACTTAGTCTCCATAAATACGCAACTTTCAACAATGCAACTATTAAACAGTGCTTTCTGTTGATGCTTTTACTACACAATGTTCTGCTAATAGCATATTTGGACCACACGTGCAAGAAAACAACTGGAGAAAGAAGGGGAATAAAGAAATTTTTAAATTTACTTTAACTGCAAGTATGAAAAACCACACCCAAAACCCTACCTCCCTGCAGAGTAACTAGGCACTAGTAAAATACTTGTATGATTCCAGTATGTATTTACAGCTATACATCTTTGACTGCTTTGGTTAATACAAGTTTTTGCAGAGTGATGGAGAAAAACCACAGCTAAGAGAACAAATTCAGTTTCTTTAATATAACAAACAGAATCTGACATTTTTATTATATGCTTTTTTTTCCCCATCTCTCTAAACACTAATTTTCTCTTGTAAATTCTACTTCTACCTCTAGCAAGTAATGCAAATATATGTATGCACAACCTGAGGTCTTACCGGGTTCTTCGTATCATCAATATTTTTAGAGTATTCTACATATTTTTTTATCAGCAATACTAATGTGTGCATTAACTGAAGCTGTCTCTCCCGTTGTTACTCAAAATTAAATTGCTGTCAATCTGACACCTTTTGCAGACACTCAAGGAACTTGAAATTTTCTATTAACAAGTAATAGAAAACTAGAATGGATCAGAGGATATGATTATGTGTTACAGCAGTCAAAAATGATCTGCTAGGCTATTCTATTTTTATTTCTGTATCTTTAATCTAAAGGTTCCGGCACCTGGGGCAGGGTTAAATGAGCAAACAATCTGAGTAATATGCTATCAGTATTCCTAGGGAATACTTGTCTGCCATTACACAAATTGAATATTGCAAAATGGTTATTGCAGCTTTTCGTACAAAGGTCACAATATAAAAACATATGTTTGGCATCAAAAATTTGTTACTGTAAATCTAAGCCATATATATATGCAAGTATCAAGTTATTCATATGTAAAGAGAGCCTGAAGGGGTTAAGCCTGTCTCAGTCTTAAATTCATCCAACTTTCTACTTAATTTTAAACATTTTCCATGTGCTTGCAGTGTTTTCTAATAACGGGCCAATTCCTTAACTCACACAGGAATCTAAATTACAATAATCATATGCATTCCTTTCCCCAAGAAAGGAAACACCTGTTGTAGTTGGTTAATTGCTGACTTTTTGTAAGTTTTTGGAAGAAAAATAACATTTACAAATAATTTATATCTGAAAAACTTCAGAAGCAGAGAAACACATCAATTTTAAAACTGATATGAAACTCAAAAAGTATATTGAGATAGTAACAGATGTTTTCACTTTGTTAATTAAAGAAAAACTATGTATCAAGGTACCATAATAGGATATGGTTATTTTATAACTAGGATGGAGCTGCTTCCTGTTCTGTTTCACTTCTGCAATAATTGTTATTCATGCCACTATAGAGCAGTAGGAAATAAAAATTAAGCCCTACAAATGTGTGAGAATAATAATAATAAATAATATGTGTACTTAAATCAATACACAATGTAGAAGATATATCTAATGAGGAATTTAAGAAATTCATTCACTTGTTTCTATGGAATTCTTGGTGAAGTCGAGAAAAAGGCACATATTTATGTGATTACAAACCCCAAAATGTCAATTAAACCTACCTTCTTAAAAATACATACACATGTACTCATATTATTAGTAGTAGTAGTAGTTTTAATCTGAGACTTACTAGTTGTTTCCAGCTGATATTCTAATATATAAAAAATGTGAAATTCTGCCCTAAGCTATGGTAGTTTACTTTTCATTCACATAAATCTGGTCATTTCAGTGGAATTAACCTCAAAAGGAGTTATACCTTGTACTAATGTTCTTATACAAATATCTGTATTTGAGGCATGACAGTTTTAAATCACAACTCATCTGCTGTATGTGCTGTTGCAGCACTAAGCTGGACATGGTAGTTGAAATATGGTAGCAAAGGTATAGTCCAAGCAAGACCAACATGGAGGAAAGGCTCAAAGAAGGAGTACAGGAAAGGCAAAACCTTTCTCCTGTCATGTGCAAGAGAGATAGTTATTATAGAGCTTTACATCCTGCAAGGTGTATTTTCCAATTACAATCAAGAAAAAAAGCCTGTGTAAGCTGCTCAGTTTTTGCTACATTAAAGAATGGTATGTGTTACTAATTCTGCAGTGAGTAGGGAAAAAAATAACAAAATATCTGGATATTGCATTCACATATCTTCTCATTTATGCCTTAATGAATGGCTACCACACAGGTAAGTGCTCGTAGTTACTGAGGTGCAAGGCTTATGAGGCTTAAAGCCAAGCTAGGCACTGGGAATACTGTGGAATAGGTTATATGAGCCTTCTGCATACACCTGTGCCAAGGTATGTGCCATAGGCCCTTCACAAGGTCTACAGTAAGGCATATCCCTTGTTGCAGGTCAGCCAGACCCCGGCTAAATTTACCTTGAAATTTAGGATGAGCTTGAGCTGCTCTAAGCAGCTGACAGAATACAAGAATGCACTTCAGCAAGGTGATGTTTCCACTCTTTAGCAGTCAAAGTGAGCCCCAGCAGAATAGTGCAGTAATGCCGATGGCACAGAAATCGGTGTGATTATTGGGGTGCTACATTGTAGGTGCACTCTGAAACAATAACTTCCTACTTCTTGTTGCTACTTAACATGCCATCCCTCCCACCCTCACCTTGTTCTCTGTATAAACCAATTTGCTGAGACTTTTTTTTATGCAATAGCTAGAGTTAATTTCACCTACTGCATTTAATGTCATAGGAGTTATACATGTAAATCCCTGTACTTAGAGATAAGATGGTCCTTTATGCCATTTTAATCAATCTTTGTCATAGGTATGTTACTTAATAGCTCTGTCTTCCTATAGAAAATGAGCAACTTAAGGGAAATGAAACTTTTCAAAGATACATTTTCCTTCTGGCAGACTGTGAAATACACCATAATTATCCTCTTTCAATGAATAACGTTTGAAAGAAAATGAACATTCTGTGCACCAAAAGGTAGAATACAATGACAATCTCAACTGCCTTGTAAATAAAAGGAAATTGTTTTTCTACTATGATCTATATTGCACAGAAACATATATACATGCTTGATAAATATAAAACCAAGTCAGTAATTTTTTAAGGTCCTACTACTCTCTAATAACAATAAACTCAGTATTTCACAGCCAAAAGGAATTGTGTTTATATTCATAAAAGACTCAAACTGTGTTATGAATTATGGGCTCCATCCTGCATGCTGATGGAACTAGTTGTATGAGTATGGACTGAACACAGCGTCTTTAAAAGATAACAAAGAGAAAGATAGATACAGGTGCCCCTAAACGTTACTGCTGGGGACGGGGCTGTGGGGGATATTGGGGGTAGAAGAGAAGACAGGAAAAGGCCTTTTCAATAGCATAATAAAATCATGACATTCCAACCCACATTCTCCAATTAGGAAACCTGTACTATCTTTAACAGCTTGGTAAAGTAAATGTTTGAATACAGATATTACAAACTAATGGTGCAATGCACAATTTAACTAAATGGTTAGGACAAAGTGCCATTTAGCCCTTTTTGATATCTGAATATGTTTTTCCAGTAAATATGAGCATGATGCAAAAATAAGGAGGCAAGGCCACAATCTTCAGCAGGTAATATGGAACAAAGACATTGGAATACCAACCTGTTCCTCAGACAGCCAAAATCCAAGTTTTGAGTTAGGAAAATTACCTCTCTACCAAGAAAAAATTTGTTAATGTGAAAAAACTGTGATGTTTATGTCTTACCTCCCTTATTTTTGCTTTTTTCTTTCTTCTCCCTTGCCCCCCACCCCCCTTCCCTCCCCCCCCCCCCCCCCCTCAGAGATGAGATACTGCTGATTAGTGGCAACACATTACAGTATGGAACTCTGTTCCACAGTTTCCAGAAGAACCAACAAAACCCTGGAAACTAAAATACATCAGTAGAAGGAACATGTCAGTTGCATCCTGCCTTGCACATATCCTGAATTTGCAAGAACAGGTGCTTCCACTGGGAGAGATCAGCAAGGTTTCCTAACCCGTGCTGAACTTGCAGCAAAGCCGGAGACCAACACCTCACCCACTGCTGAGTTACACCTCGCAGCTGCCTCAGGGAGACAGCAGCTCCCACTGCCCACTGAGCTCCTGCTTAGACACTGCTGCTCAGTGTACAGTGAGCGCTGCAAGACAAATGCACCCAAAGGAAACGGGATACCCAGGACGTCATTCAGGTGTTTAAAAGGTGACAGAATAATGACGTCCACGGTAAAGATGGGGCAGTATATAACACCGCTGAATACTACCCTATTTCCCAACATTGCTTGTGTGATAACATCCAAAACAGGTGTTCCCCTGCTCTAGTCCCCAGCACTTGGACACTACACTCCAAGCAGGTTTTGCACTGGAAAGACAGATCCTCTGCCACAGTGCTTTCTGCTCAGTAGACTGGTGACTGCAGAGCTAATGAAAGACACATCAGCACCAGATCTGTAGAAGAAAGCATAGTTCAGCTCAACAACTCTTATTTGGCAGAGTGGTACTCAAGTCCCATTCCTTTTCCTGATGAACTGTCACCACATGCAGAACATACAGAAATTCGTCTTACCATCTAGTCAGCAGGAAGTGAGGTGTCTAATGCAGCCTATTCCTTAGGTTCCACTTAAAATAACTGTAGAGAGAGTCATCTCCAGTGAGCATTTTATTCTGCCTACATTACATGCTTATTTGAACGCAGGATAAACACTTTTCTTGAGGTGACTCTATCTATTACTATAGAGTTGATTTTTAGGCACTGAAGTTAATGTCACACTAACTTTAACAGCTCTCACAATGAACACATTTACTGTATACAACACACACTCCCAAAATAGTAACAAAAAATTCTACACAGAAATATGTGACTTCTAGTTTAAGCTTCATTTTGTGTAGTAAGATACTCAGATGTGGCACATACATGGATTGGGAAAAAAAATATTGTTTGAATAAATGTAGAAATTTTTTCTCTAGTGTTTAGATTAATGTTAAAAGTTGAATGTCTTAACATAGACCAGCTATGAAATAGCTCTAATTAGCTCTTTTTCTCTGTGGTAATATGTTAATGTCTATGTTGTTAAAAGCTGTCTAAACAAGCCACAAAGGGCTATTTACCTTATCTAGCCATGACATTACCAATAACATTTAATAAAAATATTATTACAGAGAGTTCATTATTTATGCCTTGTACCATATAAAAAACAACCTAAAGTCTACCAATAATGAATATACACTCTGTATACTTAATGTATATATTACACATACTGTGTATATAGTACACAGTTCCAACTTCAACAAGAAAAGGTCCCTTAGTCAAAGCGTAGGTTATGAAAGACCTCCATAAATTAAATTAGCCTGCTAGTTCACAAAGTTATAAGCTGTTTAGAGAACATGTCAGGAATCCCCTAGCTATAGGGAAGCTTCTCATTCCCCCTGTAGAGTGGAATTTGACACCTAATAAGAAAGGTATTTTCTATTCTCTTAATCTGTATAGATATTTTGAAGGGTTTTTAAAGTATTTCAAAGTATTTTTTAAGGCCTTCACAGACTTTGCATGTTTTGAGCTGCTTTTAACTGCAGTGAACTGCCTGCATACACACTATTCCATTTCCAAAACTTCTGCATTTCCACTCAGAAAGTCATAATGCAGTTATTAAAAGAGATTTCCACACAGGGTTATTGAATCATATTGGTAAGCTTGGTTTATGCCTAGGTGCTGTGACATGAATGCACATTTTCTTGAATTAGTCCAGTAGTCTGTGGAGTGACAGCTCACTGCAGCTCTTAACGAGATGCACAGATCAATTTGGTAAGAACTTAGTTCTAAGTATCAGTGTGCCTGGTGATGTACAAAACTAATATGAAGAAAGTATTGCACTGAAACACTTATAGTCTAAAGGTTTCATCCATAAATAGTTCATGGATATTGTCTTCAATGAGGTATGAGTCCACTGAGGTGAGTGGAACTACTTGTGCAAAAACAAGTTACATATATGTTTGCAATAAAGACTTAAGAGACTTTAAAAGAGATTCCATTTCAGGATAGGGCTCTAACTGAACTTCAGCAATGAAAGCCAATCAAAGCATAACAATGTCCACCCCAAAGGAAACCTACTTGATTTAGCAAAAAGTTTACTGGAGAGATTTTCAAAAAAATTAATTCCTTTTTGTCACAAAAGGCGTGAAAATTTTATTTAGAATTTCTGTGAGGAAGAAAACTGTTTCACACTCAAGTATGTATTTTTCTTGTAAGACATGCTGTTATGATTTAACTTATATTTTGGAAGCAATTTCCAAACAAGTAGCTCAGTTATTTGCGTTTATGTTTCTCAACTCATAGTTTAGTTTCTATGCAGTATCTTAACCTTCCCAGAGCACTGATTTTTGGCATTTATCAATATCTGTGTACAACCAAACAAAAGTCCTATCCAAATAATGTTCAAGGGTAGTTCACAGTAACATCTAAAATCTGTAAATGGGTTGTGGATAGATGTAGCATAGATACGTACATAGTAGAAGATTTAAAACAAAACAACAAATGGAAACCTTGCAAATGTCAGATTCATAATGTCAAAATACTAAGTAATCTACTTTCACAAGTTGTCATATATATCTCTAGTTATATTTTTTCAAATATATTGACTTTGTACACTGGAAATTGTACTGATAAATTAAAAATTTAAATTAAATTAAATT
Organism: Atrichornis clamosus; assembly: GCA_013400975.1. Taxonomy (NCBI): domain Eukaryota; kingdom Metazoa; phylum Chordata; class Aves; order Passeriformes; family Menuridae; genus Atrichornis; species Atrichornis clamosus. The sequence goes on along the minus strand of WBMZ01008489.1, from coordinate 33,949 downwards.
ATAAAAAAACCCACATGATTTTTACCCTAATAACGTTTGATGAAAGACCCTTTCTATTTCTGCACAGGAGCTGAAATGAAACCTGTAGGGTTTTTTTCCATTAACAAAGATTATGATAATACTTAGCACACTACAATTAAACATGTTTGGGGTTTTTTCCAGTTAGTCATAAGGTAATCAGAAAAATATATTCTCATATATGTTTTGTATGAAAATATCAAAGGCAGTTACTGCTTAGACAGAAACACGATACACAGACACATACCCCTGTATGATATGACTGCCGAATGTTTCTCTTTAGCATACATGCACACACTACTATTAAGATAAGCAGGGAATGTATTTAAATAGTGCACATTTAAAATTGCTACATTTCAATATAATGTTTTTCAGACTACATGCACATAATCAGATTGTTTTCCAAGCAGACAATCCATTTGATTACTTAAAGTGCAAATTGTGGTCTGGCTAGTGAGTATGCAGAGGTGGATAATGGGAAGGGCAAGGAAAACATGAGCCTTTTTACATCAACAGGTGGCAACGTTAAATAGGAAAAAAACCGAGGGGACTAGGCTCAGAGGAACGTATTTTCCCTGCATACCTTTCCTTCCCTATAGATATATAAGAAATAAAAAAGATTTCTCAGAAATTTGACCCTTTTTCCTTCACTGATGATCATATTGCATGTACAAGGCTTTTACACAAGAGCAGGGGAAAGACAGCAGCAGGACCTCATGGAGGTTTCCTTGGAAGTTTGCCAAGTCCACCTGGGGCTATTCCAAGAGGAGTAGCGGCAACAAACTACCCAGAACGAGGAGACAGATTCCACTAGTGCATGCAAGCACCCCACTTAAGGGCTCAGAGTACTAAGCTTCAATTCAGGTATTTATAGTCAAGTTATAAAACCACAAAAGCAGACACAAGAAGAATACAGATTGATAAACAGCTGAAAAAACCCCCCAGAGTTGCACTGCAATTGAAAAGCTCTAAAAGTAAATGTGCATTGCACTCAGAAGTCCCACAGAAAACCATTAGATTTAAAAAAAACCAAACCCAAACAAAATCCAACACCAAAACCTGATACATATATATGCATCCATAGGAAAAGGTAAAGATGTTTGTTTCCTGTCTCCTAGGAAGTGCAGTGTTCAGTTGTCAAGTGGTTAGATGCTTTATTTGGACATTAAACAAACTGCAAGGATATTTATTCAGAATAAGTTAATAAACAGAACTTAACAAGCAGGTATGTATTTATCATGGTTCTCAATACAGCAGTATCGATTTCTGCACCAAGTATTAATAGTTTGTAAATTTTTTTCTTCAAACTAAAAAGTACAACATGCCAAAAGTACATAATGCCTAAGAAAACAACCAGCTAGTGAAAAAATCATAACACTTTAGAAGTGACAGTCAGTTATTTCCACAGTGAGTAGATTCAAATTTATCAAAACCATTTGAGAAGCCTAGACATAAAATGCATTCAATTCCATTATTCAGCAATAATCTTGAATTCTGAGTTGAAGAAGCACACTTAGAACCTATCTTAGCAGAATTAAGTGACTGTTCTTTCCAGTATAAAACAGGAGTGGATCGGTAGAGTAAATCAGTAGTTTTTCAAATGTTCATACCACCTTCATTTTTGAGTTTTACTTTAAGTTGTTCTAATCTGGTTCCATGGACTACACACCCACTTGCAGTCAGAACCTGTACCTGCCATCCCTAAACACCCTGTATAATTTAAAAGGAATCCACTTTGCATGCTAAAGACTGCTCAGTGTTGCAAACACTAAATATGTTGCAAACAATAAATATGGACCACTTGGCAATCCAAGAAGTGTACTCCTGTTACACACTGAAATGATACTGTAGATGCAAACAATAATACTATCCATGTACTCAGTGATGAGAGAGGTGCTCTAGCTTTTGAAATGGAAAAGTCAATCTCTGCTTTAAAATTGCCTTTTGGATGAAGCTACTTCCATCCACAGTGCATATAAAGTGATTAGAAATTAAGTAATGAGAGCAGTTTTTCTAAAGTAAGGTGCTTAATGTCTGCATTATGAACACTTCGACAGATAACATAAGATTTTCTGTTCAGTATTTAATATTTTTATTGTAATTTTATTTTATCCTGTTCAGAAAATGAAAATGGAGTGTAGCAATGCCCTTTTAATACACCAGTTAAAGTCAGTAGATTGAAATCACTGTTACATATGTATCAAAGACACACATAATTTCAATAATTAAAGAAGACATAATGTCTGTTGCACTACTATTGAAGGGATAAATGTCCTGTCTCCCTGTGTTCAGAAGCAAAACAAAAGGAAACATTTTGGTGAGCCCTTTACCCAGCAGCCTGCCTCCACCTCTTGGACATCAGGACATAACATAGAATTGTAGTGTACAGAAGCTTAGCACCTGGTAAGACTTTGGCTGACAAGGTGTATTGGTAAGTCACACTGAGATACTGAGAATATATGTCAAATTGCTGAAACTCACAGAAACTGAGTGCTCGTACCTGTTGCAGCCTCTAAGCTATAAAAGATTACTTTATTCCTAAACTTTTGTCATCCAGATAATTTAGCTGAATTAAAACTATAACACATATTAATGAACTAAGTTATAACTAGTGACTTAAAAATTACTGCTGATGAAATGTATAAATAGGATATTCAAGACTAGTAAAAGGATCACAATAGTATGATGGGTAAAGTCCTGATCTTTATTCTGTCTAAATAAAGAGCAGAAGCAAGAAGACACTATGAAGCAAAAGATAATCTTTTTTGTAGGATAAAAAGAGAAAAACAAGTAAACAAAAAAACCCCCAAAACATTTTCAAAGTCTGGCTTGTTCATCCCTTTGGTTAAAGAGAGTGATAATTTATAATCACTAGGACTTGTGATACGAGTGCTGTGTTACAGTGCATAGTATTCAGATTCTCAGAATAGAGATTGCTATTTATTATAAATTATGTCAAGAATTATGATTAATAAAAAAATTATTGAATAAATGCATCTAACCACCAGAAAAGTATATGAGCCCTGAAAGAATGACTCATGCCCATGCAAGCCAACTACGGTATATGTATTCAAAGATTGCATAAAGCATCACAGTGTAGTAACATAAAATGTATAGGCAGCTTGCTCTTGATACTCTGAAGTAATTTCCATCACCTCTGGCCAAAGCTTGTCAGAAACAGGGCACAATTATCCCCAAGTTTTATGCATACTGACGTTAAGAAGAATTATAAATGCTCAGGAAGCTCTTTCCAACTCCAAAATCTCCAGCTACTTCCAGACTGAATGTCATGGTAGCAAACAGTGCCACATGGTGTGTTTAGCCCACTTAACAGTGTACTTGCAAACTTGAGGCAGGTTTGCAAGTATAGACTGCAATAGTCAGCGCATCTCTGTTTATGCCCTTGTGCCGGTGCTTCCCATCAGAGAAGATACATGCAAAGAAAGGGAACATCTAAGAACTGCCTATCCTTTTCCTTGACAAGAGACAATACAAGGTCAACTATAGAACCAAGTTGACTATATGGAGCCAGATAGCCTATATCAATCTGGAAGCTTACCTTGGCATGCAAACTTCAATTCCTTGGCATCTGTAACAGTGGTTCTTTTATCTGACCTCTTCTTTTCTGTCCGACGGTGGCTACGCCTTTTCTTTGTCTCTCCCCAAAGATTCGATCCACCATGCATACTTGGGATGTTTAGAATGGCAATTCCTTCCAGGGAGATATTGATTAAGTCTAGCTGAATTCCATCACACTGATTAGAAAGGAAGAAAAAAAGAAAAAATAAAAATAGAGAGAAAGCAGTAAGAGAGAAAGAAAAATCTGAATGTTCTACTTAATTAGATATTTTTCTTCTGTGATTCACCATTCTTAACACTGCTAATAGTGTGTTCAATGTTTATACCTAAGATATATACTTATATCTGAAAAGAATGAGATAAGAACAGATCCTCATTCAGAAGATATGATTGCTATTCAGCTTTTGATTGCTTAAGCGTGGGACCATTTGGTAGAGTCTTGTTATCTGATACCTTTCTACCAACCCAAGTGAAATATATTTTTAGCTTCACTACAGCTATTAGCAGAAAAATATTTATACTACCAAAATTTCTATATCAATAACTGGGGGGTTTTTTGTTGCCTTTCCCAGTTAAATTGTCTTTCTTATGATTTTGCAATGATACTTGTCACTATAACAACTGAGTCCCTTTCACGAGAAACTGAATACCAAAGTCCCTGCATGCAGTGAATACAAAGACCCATGGAAAAGTGTCTAAGCAAGCCCCAAGAGCACAGAACATCACACAGGTATTAAGTTCAATCCAAAGGCACAACAAGCATCAGCTTAGGGCTATGTCTGACTAGTAACTCCTACTAAGAGGTAAGATAAGTAGAACTGGGTATAGCAAATGCTAATGCAGCTATATCTTATGCATTTCTTATCCCACAACCCTCACCAACTAGTTCTCTGAAATATGCATCATTGCCAAGGGAAAACACAGGATATGGAGCTAAAGAAGAGGTATCAAGGATCTAAAACTTATCCAAGACTTACTGAACACACAGAAATTACCTTAGTCTGTGGCATAGTGATGAAATCAAAACCACAGGGCATCCTGTGTGGCTATTGTGTATTTCTGATGCTTCCTAGAGCAAACCTGGACATTGGGGCATTTTATACAAGTTCATTTCTTTGCTAAATCTGGCTTCCAATTATGTGTTATAAAAGGACCATATTTTTCACTCCTGGAGAATGGCTCAGAGATCTTAACACATCAGCCAGTTCAGCGACAAACTGCAGCATTTTCTCTGGTGGCTGAAGGCTACAACAATTGCAAATACAATTCACCTGAGACAGATTGGATGAGATGAGCCTAGCTTGATAGGATACACACAGCCTTCGCTGGCTATAATTTACTCAAGGTCCTCCTCTCTACCATTAGGAAGTTCCTAATTCATATAAAATGTAGCAACATACTGAAGAACTTCCACGTGAGAAAAAAAGCCCCAACTTCATAATACTACAGTAGAACCTGCAGGTCGAAGGCAAAGCATCCAATTCTACTCATTAGGTCACTGAACCATCCAAAATTCCCAGGATTCATGTACTTGTACCTTGGCTAGAGACAGACTAGCTTCATTCCTCACAACATAGATAGAGTATATAGATATCCTGGTGAGCCAGATGCACCACAGCGTACAGCAGCATATTTTTGAAACATTAGGTTCTACTCCTGCAATGTTCTGCAAGCTAGTAGGGGATTCAGTCATCCATTTCAAACTGATTAAGGGTATTATTTTGTAATTCCAATATACAATAATCAGGAAGAAAACTGGAAAAATAATTAAGCATGCTTCAGTAATAGTCCACTGACGTCTTGCAGCTTGCTGCTCTGTGGGTCACTGGCACTTCCTCTCTGCCTGAACCTTTATCACAGTTTTGAAGAAGAAAAGCAAAATACAACTCAAAAATATCTGTGAATAATTGTTTACTCTGAAACTTTCTGAGATCACAAAACAGAACTGTATTACAATGCACACACATCTTCTTAATTCTCCTAAGAAGAGCATAAATCTGGAGAGAGAGCAATTTCAACACTAAGATTTCCATTTCATATTTGCTCTTCAAGAATTAAATTTTAAACCTGTGGATTACATTCATACAGGGAAACCTTTAAAGTCAAAAGGCATATCTGAAAGTGAGTTGGCAGTTGTGGCAACTACTGTAATTGAAAGTGTAACTTTTCAATAACACTTTTCTTACAAGAATAAAAGCATAGGTCTTTACTGTGACTTTTGGAAGCAAACTTGTGGTTTTCCCCCCTATTTTATATGTATTAAATACTAAGATGATTTATTTTGCTAAAAATTCTGCTCATGTGTATGCTCACTTACTGCTATACATTCTAGATAAACAGATATTAATTTCATAATTAAAAGTAATCTTGTGTAAATACCCTGCAGGCCTCAATGAATCAAACACATACTGTGTGTCAGGCCTCCCACTGTCTTCAAGTGGAATGTACTGGCTGGATAATTAGATAGTACATATTTTTTAACCTTATTTGCATGCATATTATATCTTTTGCACACTGACAAGCAGCAGTAACAACAAAAGTCAGATTACCACAGGGAATTCCCACAAAGAAGTCTTCATTTCTTATAATTTGCAGCCTAAATTAAAATAATTTGATCTTTGACAAGGATGAAATGTCAAGCAGAAGGGGGTCCTCTACAAGCCACGGCCTGTGGCTTCTGAAATCTGCCTAATTTATGTCAGTCACTTCTTAATACATATTTAAGTATTACACGAGAAAGATGATAAATATGCAATCTGACACCTTTGGTATTTCCCTGCTGTTAATTTATAAAGGTCTGGCATCCCCCAAACTGACTGGAATTATTTAAATAAAAGAAGAATTGTGAAATAGGATGGCGCAGGGTCTAGCTTCCATTTTCACTCAATATTAGGCACAGCAGGTAGTACGCTAAGACAATTATGTGACGAGGCCTCAGAGTCCCACAGTGATGAGCAACTTTCTGAATTAGGAAAGGAGCATTTCTTTTGTTCGTACACAGACAAGAAGTTTGCCCTACAGGTAGCTCTGCATAGTCCTAACAGATTCATATACTACAAAATCAAAACACCAATGTGTTCTGCTCTGTTTATTTTTTCTTTTTATTTCAAATAATGTAATGATGCTACTAAAAACAAAAGTATGTTTTTAAAATGTGAAGCATGCCTACCTAGATTAAAAAGAAACACTAGCACTTTTTTGCCTTCTTTCCTGGCCTCAGTCACTTCTTGTGTACTATTGTTTATACTTTATTTATTACATAAATTATTTTCAGATCATCTCTCCATTGAGAATACACATCTATGCTTGAAAAGAGCTGAGACTAAGGCTTTGCTGTGTAACAAAGGGCAATATCAAGCAAGTGTACGTTAATGTTTTGAACTCCTTTCCCTTACCCATTAATACCAGGTACAGAAGGCTTACACTGGTCTCACAATCCTTTTATAGCGTTGCAGGTATGGTCCATGCCATCCCCACTTATACTGCATCTATACCTACTCTCATTAAATATCTTTCACACACTTTTCTTTTTTTCTGAAGTGGACACAAAGTGCAAGTTCTGTAAATTGTGAAATCTTCAGCCTTGTTTACTGATACAGTATTATGAAAATAAATACTTAATTTTGTCCTAGTTTTTGTTTGTTTGTTTCATTTTGGTTTCTTTTCCCTTTGGAACATATATTTCTCTCCTCAACTTCTTGCATCCCATTTTGATAACAAAAATACATCTTATTCTGGATAACATAAGAATTGTGTCCAACTTTGTTGTGCACCTCACACTCACACAGAAGAAAACGTACAGAACATGAGTCAAGAATGTGCATCAGGAAAACCAAGCTTAATTAGGCTAGAAATCAAATACAAGGTTGAACAAATATTTGTCCAGAGAACATTTGATCACTGTCTCACAGCTCAGAGATATAGATCCTTAATCTTTCCTGGCTTTGTTCATTCAAAATTTGGCTGCAGAGCAAACACATACTTTGTGCATTTTATTTGGAGTGAAATACATCAACCTCCCATTTACAGTGCCTCAAGGGGCATCAGGTTAAAAATCAGATTAAAGCAGTGCTACTCGCAAATGTTGATAATGTTCAAACAAGATACATTAGATACAAGCACATTGGCAAGCATTGTAATTTACTAATTGTAAATAAATATGCAAATAACTACCTCCTAACACTTCTTGTAAACTTTTGGAAACACTGCTTTTTGTTCTTAATTATAGCACTAATGATCATGACCAGGATAGATGAAGTGAATGTTAACAAACATGTCTCATATACTGGCAAAGTAACACTTTACTGGTATTAATAGTTACTGACATGAATTGGTAATAATTATGTAACAGGTATCAGCAGCACCACAAACTTGTATGCCTACTCATTTGCTTTGGGATGTCAATATTTAATCACCCTTTCAATGGTTTGAATTCACATCTTAGTATGTATAACAATACATATGATTTTTGATAGATATTAGTATTTTATTGGGAAAACCTGCTCTTCAATTTGTATTTAACCAAAACGTACATTTAACTTGCAGTATGTTCCAAGTCTCATCAAATCAGGTAAGCAATACAAATCAGGTATTTCTTGCAATAACTAATAGAATATTTTTCACGCTACATTTCCTTGAACTCATGTGCGTGAAGCACTCTCTTGGGAAGCAAGGGGAATTTTTTTGTTAAGTTTGTTTTTTCAGAGGTTTTTGCTGGTGTTTTGTTTTATTTTTATTATATTTTAATCTAACGTGAGGAGCATGTTTCCACTTTAAAAAGAAACCTAACAGCCTAACAGGCAAGTGTGGCATTGCTGGTCTTACAGTTTCAGTCTCAGTGCTCTTTGCTACTGTTCTGCTACCAGGTACACGGTCCCTTCAGATCCTCCCAGACTTCACCTTTCAGGAGGCCTTGACTGGACCCTCTAGCTCCCACGGTACCTCTCTGAGTGCCTCATGCTACTACACAAATACTCCATTGGCACGCGCAGTTCCTCGTTACTACCGGCAAGGAAAAGAACCATAATCCTCTTGAGAAATTATTTCATTATTTAACTTAATTTCTCAGGTTTGTATCTTCACTCATTTTTACATTTTTCATGTACTTATTTATAAACATCAGAACCCAAAATGGTTTACGTAATGTAGGCACTTATTCTAGCAGCCATCATACTGGCAGTGGCACATTACTTTAAATTCCTGTTTTGTCTGTAAGTAACCTGTGTCTTTTCCATTAATGTTCAATGTATAATGGAAAGATGACCCCTTGTGCAGAGAGAAAAGCTATTTAATGAAGGGGAATAATTCAAAATATATATATATATATTCTTTAACCTTTATTCAGGAAAGTAAGTACAATTTTAGGGAATTGAGTTTTAAAGGTTATAAAACCTTGGGACCTAGAAATAATAAGATTTTTTTTTTTATTTTAATCCTGCAGCAGCTCACACTCCCTCCAACAGTCTTTCATTTTTCCATCTGACCCAGCCACACTCCCTATTGATTTCTAATGTAATACTTCACCTCTTGACCTTGTCTACTGTATTAAGACTTCACTAATCATCAAACTGAACTTTGTTGCAGTGTGCAGGGCTACACTACAAATAGACATGATAAAAATAATATTTTGGAATATAGGGTCAAAAGGATGTGCACTGCTTTGCCTTGTTGGATTCAGGCACTCTACACCCTGGCTCCCTGCATTTCAGCCAAACTAGTGACATTTCAAGGATAAATGCAACAATTAGTTTCTTACTTCTATTTCTACAGATTCATGCAGCTTCTTACAGGTGGCTGAGAAAGTTTCCGAAGTGCCAAATTCAAAATACCAAAATTTGTTCTTCATTCTGAAACAAGAAAAAAAAAAAAAGGAAAGAAAAAAAGAAAGATCTTAGTCACTATCAATATGTGACAAAAGTGATCATCCTGTCTTCCACTATAAGTAATGGCAAAGGCTTGGGAACCTGTGACATCCCATTTGAAATAGATGAGCTCATAATTTTCAAAGCTTAAATGTTGGTGTCAAGTTGTATGATATCCCCTAAAGGGATAACAGGAATGTGTTGAACTGACAGGTTCAAATGCACCTTTGACTTTTCTTTTTCAGTGACTATCAGAATATTTTTTGTCACTTAAATGACACGCCTTAGAAAATGTATCGATTTTATCTTGTGTATTACACCTACTATATGATTTCTGATTCACAGTTAACATCTCTATCCTGCAGAGTAGTAGAAAGTGCAAGCAGGGTAATCCCATCATGAAGAAGAGCCAAGACAAAAATGCAGCTTGCCTTAAGCTAGTTAAAAGTAAAGGCAGATGCTTATTGTTCATGATGACAGATGAGATACTAGAAGAAAATAAAAATTTCATATCTAACAATCTTTAGATATTTTGCAGTAGGAGAGCTGTATTACTCTAACAGAGAGGTAATTCATTCACAGACACATTTTAAATGGGCAATGAGACCTGCATCTTGAAGTTCATTAGCAGGTTCTACATGAAAATAAAACTGGATTTAATGCTAGTAAAATGCTTAGTTTATCATGACAGCAGGCAGAATTTACACTTTTTTCTTTTTAAATACATAAAGACCGCACTTCTGTTTTACCAGATTTATTGCATACTGTTAAATACAATCAGGATGCCAACAGCACCATTTCAAATAAGTCTGTGTACTTTTTTTGAACTCTCCTGAGTAATTAATATTCTGTAACAAAATAAAGAAGCTAAACAACCCCAACAAAAGACACCGAATTAGAATTCATTATTCACACTTAGGAATCAGATATGAACACAGTTTCTCCACTTGTATAAACTGTTCCCTGACACAGGCACAACACATTTTACTTCTAACTTGAAAGTGACTGTTCGCATGAGCTAGAAGTGGGTAAGACTGAAACATGGATGCAGATGACTGTAAAACATGTCAAAAGTAGAAATCTTACCTGTAATTATTTCAAATTACATATTAAAGTCTACTTAGTGGTTCTTAACATCTACTTAATGACTCTTAAAATCACAAAGTGAGAAGAGTCATTACAGTTACTGGCCATTTCCAGAAACCTGTTGATACAAGAGCCAGCAATTCATGGTGCCGTATCAGAGGGGTGTAAAGATGCCCACCCTGGCAGCCTACTCTTCCCTTCTCTGGGAAGAGAAGAATAATAAGAAAGTGACACACTTCTGATGAAAAGATTTACAAGAATTTCCAAAGGTTTTTACACAGAAAATCTGAAAATGTTTGGAAACTGGTTTTGAGAACTTGCTCTCAGATAAATGGCATATTCTCAAAGGAGTTCTAAAAACCAGAAGGGATGAGGACAGATTCAGGTCCAGATTCCTTGAGTCTATGAATGGAAGCGATCTGACATATGCCATTCTATAGCTGCAGTTTAGTTAGACATACTGACCTGGGATACACTCCTCTATGCCAATGTATATGAAGAAATTTAGAATCCTTTGGTTTCCAAAGAAATGCAGCCTAAGTCCTGAATGTCCATTGGGTGCCTTTGGAAAATCTGGATGCAGCTATTTTCCTGCTAGTTTATACTCAGGGATGATGAACAATCAAAAACACCCCCCAAAAAACCCCAAAACAAAACAAAACAAAAAAAAAAACTAAACCAAACCAACCAAAGCCCAAACAAACAAACAAACAAAAACAAAACCAATGAAATCTTAACGTAAGAATACATAAAAATACTTTGTCATTTCTTTTGATCCTACTAGTGAATTAACTAACAAGCCTTTGTATCTTCTCCTTTGATAGCCTTTCCTTTTGCTATTCAGTTACTTTTACCCCAAATGAAGCATCTTTTCTTTTTCTTTAAACTGACTCTCTTATTAGCATTCTATATAATAAACTCTTTGACTTACACAAAGTTAAAATAGACATATATTTTAGAGTCATTCAGAATATATTGTATCAAATGCAGGTATTTTAAGTTCAGCTACACAAAATCCAACATTGTTAATGGACTCAAGGATTACTAGAAATTTAGATCTATAAATCTAAACCTTATAGAACCATATGACATAACATTAAGTAAATATATCAGGTGAGGTTTTGATTTTTTTTAATTGTAATATAGCCTGTAAGATTCTATCAGGCCAAAAAATGTAGTCTTGTGAGCCTGTGCTCCGTTCTCTGTTTTTAAGCATAGAAAGACAACTTATTTGACAGCTTTTCAAGAACAAAGATAGACGTTGCTACAAATAATTTTATTCTTCATTTTCAAATGGATTTACCAACATCCATTACAAGCCATGAAATAGATTAAGTTATGTGGTTTTATTCAAATGCACTATATCTTTTATAGAACAGAGAATTTTATTAGAACTTTTCAAAGAGATACAAAGCGTAGTTAAATACTTTAGAGAAAATATACTAAAATTTCCATAAGCAACACAAGTCTTAGCATTATAGTAAATGCTACAATTTTTCTAATAGTAATATAAACCCCAACCTCTAAATTAATATCTTCCACTTGCATTCCTGTTTCAAACAGGTAAAGCTCATCTGCTTACCAATACAGCAGCAAACAGTAGAAGAATCCATTTAGAAGATTAATGAACTACTCTCATGGCCATTCTAATTTCTTTCACAACAGTATAAGTAAATTTTAGATTGCTAAACAAATACATATTTAATGACAATTTGCCACACTAAAACTGTAAGAAATTGAATCACAGGCTGCTATCATGTATATTTTTTCTCTCTCTTTAAAGGAGATGATTTAGATTTTTCCAGTTTTTAATAAGAGATGACTGAAAAAAAATTGAAGGTTGTTTCTTCTTTACCACACTGGTTTTGTTGGAATAGGAAAGGGAATAGATTTTTCTACAAGAAAGGGGTTTTTTTCCATATGCTTTGAAGTGCACAGCTAAACTCTTAAACAACTTTGAAAATACAATATAAATAAAACATCAATTGTGATTAAAGGCTGACCTATCTAATCTTGCTATTGTATTGTACATTAAATATACAGCCTACGGATGTAGGAATGACAAAACAGAACTGTACTTCAAGAACCTAAACACCTTTTATGCTGGCAACATTCCACATTTTCAAGTATTGGTCAATTTTCTGACAAGTGGAATGATCTTCTTTAGCATGGATGAAGCAAATTTGCAACACAGTTGTGAGAGACTGAAGTGTTAATGGTTAATGACTCAAACAACCAGCCATTTTCAAAAGCAGCAGGTGCTTTGCTGAGGCCAGGTTTGCATTCCCCAGCTGAAGGGGAGGAGGAGAGATTCTGGATGTGTGGTGGCAAAACTTAAGAGCAACCCAGGTGCAGAGGGTGTGAGTACCAAAGGAGGACCACAACAAACCAGATTTTGTTTAGCAACAAGCTGGGTTTTGAGACAGATGAGGAAAGAGGCAAATAAGAAGCAGATCTTGCTAGGTGGAATAATGCTTTTTATCATGGCAATGTCCTCCCTTACACAACTTGCTCAGGCATAAAAAGCCGGTCCTCAGGAAGAACAGAGACATTTACTCATACGCCTGAAGGTATTCATCCCTTCTGATGGGGCATAACTGGATAAACTACACTGACGTGAGAGGCAGCTGTCAAGTCTTAGAAGGTGTTATAAACAATCAAAACCCCCCAAAGTGCCCCCAGACTCATTTCTGGGGCCTTCCACCAGAGCACTGCACATGATCCACATTGTTGCAACAGACAGTGTTGAACTCCCACCCAGAGGAGATACCTCGGCATTCCCACCTGAATATGAACGTATATCAATCCACTGAACTCTGTGTTTTGGGGGCTTCTTCCACCGCTGGTGGATCACGACCATGACCATCACTTCAACCAAGCAACACTCAAGTCTCTGGAGTGGATCACTGGATCCATGGATGATGATATCTATCTGTATATAAACACTGGTCATTCAGTGTCGTTTCACTCTAATCTGACCCAAGGGATCTATGAACAAGAACCTCAGTTACCCTCACCTTCAGGGGTGGGTCATAACAGCAGCACAGAAGGGCTAATAGTGCAATTTCTTACAGCAATTCTATACTGCGGATAAATATCAGACTTAGAAACTTGGATATATTTCTTGGAAAAGTTCAGACTAATATTTGGTAATCAAGGTAAAATAATCAAAATAGTCTGTGATATGGGTTTGCTCCATTATCAGTTAATCAGAAACCCCCCTACTGCTAAAACTATTTTATATAACCTTTCTGATTAAGCAATTACAAGGCATATCATTGAAAAAATTGTCCTGTATCTAAATATGGAAATAGTAAATACTTTATTCAACACCTGAAGAGCATCTATACTTCATTGCAGTATGAATACTTTGTCGGAACATGCATAACAATACGCCAGTTATAAGCTGCTAATAAAAGGTCACAATAAATGAGGAGTACCTATACCTTAAGTAATAAATTCTTATTCTGGTATTAAGGGTCTACACTTGGGGCAAGAACTTATTGCTACCTCTGTAAGTTTGTCACACTTTCTACCACATCCTATTTATACTTCTTATATTTACTATTTATATTTATTATATTTATTTCCACTTTAATTATTTAAGGCTTCAATGGCTTCAGCTAAAAATTTCTACACTAGAAAAATTCTGGCTATTTTTGTAAAATGTCAGCTGAAATACTTTGACCATTTTTGAAAATGACTGGATAAAAACATGCATATTTGCTTATATCAAGAGTGTTTGATAACATACACTTTGAACTCTTTTAATACAGCTACACTTTCTGAGCAGAGATTTTAAATTTAGCATGAGAATGGCCTTGTATCAAGAGTATGTCTCTAGCCATCTGCATGAAAATAAATATGGAACTTAACCATATTATGACCACTTGGAAATAGACTCTGGGAAGGCTTTGTTTTCCATGTTCTCTGGGAGAGAAACAACAATTTTTTGCCTCCAGTCCTGTCAACTTTTATCCTTTAAGCTATACTAAATATAGGGACTCTTTACCCATGAAAGTACTAGAATTCTTCATTCTTCCAAGGTAAATTCCTTGAAAAGTTCACTGCCGTGAAGCAACCTCTACTACAAATCTGTGCAAGAATGTCTGCTCATGGACAAGCAGAACTTGAATTCCTTCAGAAAGTATACTCTTCCCCAAAATATAATCGCTAAGCACTGCCTTCTGAAAATACTTTTAAAAAAGTTTATTCCGATTTTGTTTCAAAAGTATTGTTTCTTTGCCAGTGAGTGTCAAGAGTTGATCTCAATATATATCTTAAACTCAGAGAGTGTTCAGCATTAAGCTCCCATTCTAAGAGAAGCATTCATGAACAACAATGTACAAAATGAGCTGAATTTAAAAAGGAAAATTCTATGGCAGTAAAAATTTTTTAAAAAGAGTAAGAAAGAAGCCATAAAGAGTAGATGCTTATCATCTCATCCACCACGTCTGGAAGGTGCTCAGAGGCACAGATTCATCCTATGTATTTAAAAGGAACAGGCCTCTTTACCTCCCTTTTCTCCCTTGTTCAATCTTTTGTTCCAAGCAAATGTGGAATAATGTCTTGAACCACCTCTGCAGGGAACCACAAATACCCAAAAAGTGTGCTGAAGTGGAGGTGAATTTCCACAGAAGAGAAACTGTGAGCAGTACAAAGGGAAAAAGGGGTTGACAAGTACATGTGAGAAAAGAGGAGGTCATCATCAGAAAACAGAGGAATTAAGAGAAGAATGAGGAAAAGATTGGAACTTAATTTCAAAACGCATTGAAGTTCTGCAACACTGAAAAAGGTACCATAAAAAATAGAGAAGGGAAGAAAAAGAAAATAATCCTAAAGGAGACCCAAGAAAAATCACATATTTAAGTCCAAAAATACAGATAATAAGGTCAAAAAATGAAACTAGGAGTATACGAAACACCATGCTGGGCAAAAAAGCTGAACATTTCTTCTAATATTTTGTCACTGACAGGGGTTAGTACCAGAGACTACGAAGAACAGTGTAAAACTCCATATAGTATATGGCTGGGAATAATCTAGATCTATGGGAGGTTTATTATGATTTATGATTCTATCAAATTGAAAACCACTACATTCAGATTAGACATAAAGAAGAATTATTTTACGATGAGAGTGGTGAGACACTAGAACAGGTAGTACAGAGAAGCTGTGGATGCCTCATTTCTGGAAGTGTTCAAGGCCAGGTTGGATGGGGCTTTGAGCAACTAATCTAGTGAAACGTGTCCCTGCCCATGGCAGGGAGGTTGAAACTAGATGATCTTTAAAAGTGCCTTTCAACCCAAACCAGTCTATGATTTTAATTCAATTTGTGAACACTTACATTATAAAGCAATATGAGTGATTCCCAATATATGGGGAAGATAAATGTCTCTTTAGGAAAAATAAGCTTAATAAGGTGTGTCTGAAGTTGCTGCTTGTTGTTTGAGTCCCAGCCTGTAAGACATACACTCAAGAGCAATTGAAAGTTGCACTCTTTGCTGGGCTGGCTGAATGGCCAGGCCCAGAGACTGCTGATGAATGGTGCCACACCCAGTTGACGACTGGTCATTAGTGGTGTTCCCCAGGGGTCAGTGTTGGGCCCAGTCCTGGTTATTATCTTTATTGATGATCTGGATGAAGGGCTTGGGTGCACCATTAGCAAATTTGCGGACAACACCCAGTTGGGTCAGTGTGCTGATCTGCTGGAGGGCAGGAGGGCTCTGCAGAAGGATCTGGACAGGCCGGATCAATGGGCCACGACCAATAGTATAAGGTTCAACAAGACCAAGAGCCAGGTCCTACATTTTGGCCACAACAACCCCATGCAGTGCTACAGGCTGGGGGTAGAATGGCCAGAAAGCAGCCCAGCAGAAAAGGACCTTGGGTTGCTGGTCGACAGCCACTGAACAAGTGTAGCTGAATGCAGTGTGCCCAGGTGGCCAAGAAGGCCAATGGCATCCTGGCCTATATTAGCAATAGTGTGGCCAGCAGGACCAGGGAAGCAATTTTTTCCCCTGTACTTGGCACTGGTGAGGCCACACCTCGAGTGCTGTGTCCAGTTCTGGGCCCCCCAATTCAGGAAGGACATTGTACTTTGTATTTCTGCTAATAAAAATATGTGGATACCTTGGATTTTATATAATTAAATACTCAGTATCTGGTAAAAAAATAAAACTTCAGTTGCTCAAAAATATTGTAATGCTTTCCACAATTCAATACAAAGAATATTTTTACCAGGTCTCTCACAGAAGTTTTCAACAGACAACATATTTTCCATCTTTTCTTACAGTTCATAAATCTATTATCTAGGTAATTTTATAGTTAGGTAAAAATGATTTCATTGCAGCACATAATATATATTAATAAGAATGTATGACTTTTTCTAATGTTCTTTTCTTTCCACTTCTGTCTTAACAATCATATAATTCCTGTTCTGCTTTATAATGAATCATACGCAAAGGTAAGGAAATAGCCAGTGGAGATGCACATCCATAAGAGATTTATGTGTGACTGGCATGATTTTAATAGAGACATCTTTGTCAATTTTTTTCTCTTTTCCATTACCAACTGTACTTCTGGCAAATCTAAGTGTTAATCTCCTATGGCACAGTGCATAAGCAAAGGCCATATAGATAAATGCAGAAAAGCTAACATCCTCATAGAGCAGTTCTGTACAATAAACAAAATTTTTGCATACCATAAAATGATACCACCCATGGTTGAAAAGGTACCCCATAAGTGCTTATTCCACTAACATTGTGAGATCATTCTCCCTGACATTTATCAGTTCTACTGCTGAAAAGCTGCGTTTAACTTTATTTTCTCTCACGCTGATAATAGTTTTGCACTGTAGCTCACAGTTCTGCATGCAGTTGGGCTGCAATCTCCACTACCCACATACTTGCCCCACTTTTTCCAGTTCTTTGCCTGGTTTTCTCAAAACTCTCTGTGGTTCACTCCAGCTGTAATTCCCATCCTTCCCTCTCGTCAATTCAGTTCTAGTTCTGCTTTCAGCTGTGCTCTCACATCTGGCCAAGAACCCACTCCTGGACACCTTGTTCTGACCATTTGCAGTAATAAACACTGGTCATGAAGAATTGTAAAGGGACCTTTGCAGTACTTAGTGACTGGGGTATAAAAATGTACAGGACATTTAATGTAGATAAATTGAAAGTGATGCATAGAGGAAAATAAAAAAAGAATTCTAATTTTACAAACAGTGATTAGTTCTTAGTGACAAAGTCTTGGGCTTAGAAACAGCTGAAGGAAACTTTCATCTCCCCAAAGGGATTAATGGAGGCTAGAAAGGAAACCATTTCTTATCTCAGGCTCCAACTATCCATTTGGATTGAAATATTTATAGAGACAGTTCAGCTATGAATATCAGTCAATTCACACACTCCAGACAGGTCCTGATGTTCCCAAACATCATCTGTTGTCTGTATATTTAAAGACAAAAAGCAACAAATTCACTGGAGGTCTGTGCAGTTTCCTGATTTTGTTGAGCTACAGATCAGAATGTAATTTGTCCAGATTTTTGAGAGAAATAGTAACTAGACTGGAAGTGCTTCCTCTGCTAGGGCTACCAGAGAAAATGTCAACACAAGAGCAACACCAGGTTGATAATCATATCCATAAGCCACAATCTTATTAGCTATGAAACGTGCTCTTGCTGGATTAACTACGATGCCTTTCTCGCATACCCTCCTTACACTCCAGCAGAGAGAAGTCTACTACTAACATCTATACAGCGGAGAATCTTATCCCAAAATACAAGTAAAAATTTCCATAAGGAAATATAAACAACACCCTAATAATTTTAAGATCTTTGGAGTACATGCTAGGTGCTATAATGCTTTTGAGCTGTGCCTCAGCTTGCATCTGTTTTGTGCCAATATGCAACAAGATGTTCATGTGGGAAAAAAACCAAAAAGTATTTTCTCCAGAGTTACAGAAAAGTGGCTTACTCAACTGAGACAAATTACAGGAGGTTAACCTACAGCACCTGATATAAAAGCTAACTATTATAAAACATCATGATACCTGATTTACATAGTTTACAAGATATATCTCCATGAAAGAGGGTACGGTTTCTAATCTGTGATAGTAATACCTGTTTTATATAAGGAATTCTCATGTTTGTTTTTGAATATATTGTTTTAACAAGTTTATTATTAAGACCAAAAAAATAGTTGTTTCTCAAAATATTTACTTAAAAAGTGTCTTCATTATATCTGTCATTCAATCTGTCATTTTGCTCCACTAAATGAACATCCCTGTTACACTTCTTAAATCCTTTGTGTCCATTCACCATCATTAAGATTTCTGCTCTTAACATTTTACTTATTTTTATCCTTATATTTCTCCTCAGTTTCTTTCCAAATTCACCAGTCTTGGGAGCAGATGCTGAGGCACCAATGACTCATTAATCTCAAGAGGTTTTTTATCATGAACAAAAATAAAGTCTATAAACAGTTCTGCATTTACCAGCCATGGTCATATTAGAGAAAAAACTGAGCTCTTAAAAAAAAGAAAAAAAAAAAAGGAAAAAAAAAGAAAAAAAAAAAGAAAGAAAAAAAGAAAGAAAAAGAAAAAGTCCTTCCTGTATAGGTTATAATAGATCTACTATCTCAGAGCAATTACACAGATCTCCACACTTCATCTTTATATTATGTCAGAGGAATAAAAAAATATCCCTTTCCCTTACCCACTACCCACTAATACAGTTACATAAAAACAGGCATGACACATAAGAGAGTTCAGAGGTTCAGAGACAGGTTTGAAGGAGCAACTCCTCATTGGCTGCTTCACATACAAAACTCTAGCTTTGTTTTAGAAAACAAACAAATTAACAGTCATATAAACCAGTTTTGTTTCCCTGTAAAGCAGGTGATGATGTATAATTAAATAACCTTTTTCTCTACCCAATATTTTAACTCTCACAGAAAAACTGAAGTATCTCAATATTTCTATTTAATTCTTGCCAAATAAATCCTTCCATTACCTTAAAGTACTTGAAACACCATGCTTTATGCCATTCCCAAGTAGGACACAATGAGAAGATTCAGTGAAAATTTAAAAACAAGAAAGAAAAAGAAGTAAGCTATGAGCTCAAACAATGAGCAGCTCTTCTGTGAACACACAGGAGAAACATCAGACTGTATAGGAGAAGATCTTTGACTAAATCTTTCTCCTTATTATGCCTCCAGAAATATTTAAACCTTACAGAACTGGGAACAGACTCTGTCTGACTGGGATTCAGATGACTTAAAGTTTATTTTCTCTATTGAAAGAGCTGGTTTATGCATTTAGGAAGCCTCACATCGAGTTTCATTTCTTTCTGATTCCACCTCTATGAGAAGACCACTTCTAAGAAGGAGATGGCTTGTCTGGGATTTAGCTTAACACCACACTTCAACATGCATTTGTCTGCCTGTGAAGCAGACACTGTATTTCCATCCAAGACAAAAGACATCTACTGAATGGAATGGAATGGAATGGAAGGTGTGGTTCACCAGGTCCGAGTAAGCAGATTTGTTCTCCAGGCTTCATTGAGAGAAGCAACTGGCTCCCCACTAACTACAGTGAGAGCACTGACATCTACTTCCTATGTAGGTAGACACTTTTGAGTCCTACATTAAGCTGTCTAATCTCAAACTGAAAACCTGTCTGGTTTCAAAACACTTCACCTAGATAGAATACCATTCTTCTCCCGAGCCCTTCAGGATAAATGAAGTCTCATTATTTCTCACTTTACTTGATTAAAGAGAATTTACAAAATATATTCTTGCAAGTTAAGGCAACATAAACTGTCCCATCTCTCCAGTCCCATCTTCTAGGAATTTTTAAATAGGCATATAACTTATCTTTCTCTTGAGGAAATGAATGGACACTCTGCTACCTGCTTTCCCACAGAAGGGTACCCCACAGCTGCTGGTTCTCAGGTGCAGATCATTCAGGAGATAACAGGCAGGTGAAACATGTGGGCCAAGCTTCACTCTCTTTGTGAAACAAAAGTTCATAGCTATTAAAAAACAGTACATTCCTTTTTATTTTGTACATAGGATGGAATGAGTTTTGCTTTTAAAAGGCCACTGATTTTTTAAAAACCTGAAAGTATTACGATTAATGCTATATTCGTGAGTCTGTATTTTTAGGCAACGTTTTTTCCCCTGAAGATTGAACGCAGTCATCAGCTGTGGTTAAAAATGCTGTTCTGTAAATGTGCAGAGACTTCAGAATGCATTTTTAGTGTGACAGAAGATCTTTACTTAGTAGAAATCAGGACTTAGCATTGAAAATGCACATGGTAGCTGTATAAATAATAAATTCTACTACTATAATTACTTACCATCTTACCCTTCACAATAAAAATTTAGAAAACTTTCTACATTGAACAGCACCTGAAAGGACAAGGCAGGTTGCCAGGCAGAAAAGTATAGTGGTTTTGGTCCTCTATACAAAGCTATGTGGTCAAGGATCATTCCTCCAAAAACCTTGTTCAATTATCAGCAAATAACAGTTATATACCCAGCATGTCATTGTACCACTTATTAGTTGGCTGCATTCTTTAATCCCTGTGCTCCATTAAAATTCAAAATACATGCAAACAAGAAGAAATCAATTAATTTTTCAAAAGCATACTTAAAATAAACCTGTAAAATGATTCCCTATGTGCATTTCATGGAATGTCCTTGTGATTATGTACATTTCACTTTGATGAAGTCTATATATACCCTTTTGACAGGAATATACACAAAGATCACTTTAAGAAATCTGCCTTTCCAATTTTTTTATAATC
The DNA here is from genome assembly GCA_013400975.1 of Atrichornis clamosus. NCBI lineage: Eukaryota > Metazoa > Chordata > Aves > Passeriformes > Menuridae > Atrichornis > Atrichornis clamosus. The sequence continues at coordinate 12,601 of WBMZ01008489.1, read as the reverse complement.
ATATGCTACAGGAATTGTAAATTTAGCACCAATGTTTAGTAGGATTCTTTTCTGCAGACAGAGAATTGGTGAGGAATCAACCTTTAGGGGTAATAATTCTAAGCTATCAAGCCTAGTAATTAGACCTGTGCTTCTGCCTAAATTATATTTGTTTAGTTCAGTGCCTTTAGTTTTTCTTATTACACTACAGCTCCATATTGCATTTCTAATCATTACTTCACCCCAGCTTTTTAAAATCTCTCACAGCTCCATGCTACCAGCTGTTGTTTTCTTTCCTAATGCACTTCACTAGCAAGGGGAAAAAAAAAAAACAACCCAACAAAAACCTCCCAGATTTAGATTTCTTTGAACCTCATCCTTACTCACTGCTTTTCAGCTCCTGAAATAAATGGAAGCAATCATTCTTTGCTTTAAAGTCAGTAATTCTTTAGGACTTAAACTTGATAAGGAAATCGAACATGGTGAATGAAAATACTGTTATTTTGGGGGCATTGATCTGATTTCTTCATATTTGCATAATTTGGACTCTATTTCAGTATAAAACTTCATAATTTTAGGTGAGATAATATTTTTCTAGTTAACTAAGCTAAATTAACCAACTCTTAAATGAAAGTTAAAATATATCTAATCCATACTTTGTTCTAGTTCAGTCATTCTATAGATTGAATATAAAAAGTAACAACAAAAAAAGAAAAAACAAAAAAAATAAACAGAAAAGCTTGTATTAAACTGGCACTTTTTTTTTGTTGCTTCATGTTATTTGATATACAGAAAACATCAGCTGCACAGCTTTTGTTAATATACATGCACAGCTTTTTTTGAACTGTGAATACCCACTAAGGAAATACAAATTATCAGCATATAAAACGCCGCATCGCAGTTTGCTGTAGTTACATGAGAACTGCAGGTAACGCTTTCACTGACACTTGTAGTTGTAGAAAGCTCACAGAAGTTAGCTTGCAGGCTTGTCTGTCTTTAAAAAAAAAAAATTTAAGACTGTATTAAAGCACAGAAGCCTAGCATCTAAAACAGACTTGCAAAATGTATTCTGCCATGAACTTTTTAGGGCTGAAGAAAAGTAGTAAGAATCATAAAATATAGGTCTACAGTGTTCATCTGACAAAGGGTAAGTGAACTTTTTCAAATATTAACAAACAAAAAAGCTTTAAAAAACCACATATGAAGCAGTCTGTAAAAGTTTCTGCTTGGGACTTCACAAAAGCATGTACTAAAGACATGTACTAACATAAAGGCATGTACTAACATAAGAATGTTAAAGGTTAGTGTGTTGACTACAAAAGACATACTTTAAAAAAAATAAGGTGTATCACACTTTTTCAGTTTTTAAACCGGGAACATACATTAATCCACCATTTTTCATTTTAACGTATATTGCAGAACTTGGATGAAGTATACACTGAAATTCTTAGCTTTTCTAGAGTTCCTGGGCATTAGTTCACAAGCACAAAGAGGAAGCAAAAATTAATATCATTGTGCAAAGTCCTAATGACTCCTACCTCACAGTAATGCAATTTTTCTTTCTGTTGTTTAGAGGTTTTCCCAGAGAATGGGGAGATACTCGAATATTTCTTCTTCCCATCCGTTTTCAGCTGTGTAGCACGGTGCCAAGGCTGAATCAAACGTCTAAGCACAGGATTAATGACTTAGCTGGCAGGAGAGGTGGCATAAGACACAGGTAGGATTTGAAGTGCAACTTTCAGAATTAAAAGATGCATATTCACACATTTTCATGAGATCCCTAGAGCTGACTGTAATTCTAATTTTCAGGTAACAGGTACATGTTCTGTGTTAAGATATAAGCAGCATACTAACCAAGTCTAACTCCCTTCAGAGAAGGGAATGGGGAGGAGGAAAAAAGCCAAGACTGTTTAGTGAAAACAGCGTGCATCCAGTAAACAACACAGAGTATTACGTTAAAGGAGAACTGAGCAATGCTTTCTGAGGAAAGGTCTCATCTTTGCAAGTGGACTTCGAAAAAATGTTCCTGCACAATTTTCCTAAGTAGTAACAATAATTATGTGTTCATAATTAATATAAAATTGTGGCTTTATCTCTATGTAGGAATATTATTAACATACCAGCTCTACTCCTGTAAGCTTCATGAGAACATGACAAGAATGATCCTGTCAATATATTTTTTTGCATTTACAGCCCTAAAACACTTGACAGTCATTTGTATAAAACTACAACTTTTTGCACATAGGTTTTCTCTAGAAAATAGCAATCATATAATTATTTTATTTAGCTGCGTCTGCATGTGGCACTATGCTCAGGAGCATTTCTTAAAGCTTGTCTAATTTTGAAAATACTGAATTCTAGCATCCTAGCTTGCTTTTTCTCTGAGTTGTTCCTTAGAGCTAGATATTTGCTGTGAGTATGAAATATCATGGGCAATTGTCACATGATAAATTACTGTTTTCATCCATCAAATATTAAAGCTGCTCACTACTGACCTTGAGCACCACTTACACTCCCAGAGCCACGGCCCTTATTCTAAGTCAGCAGGGTACAGCTGGCACAAATTCAGCCAAGCAATCAGATTCATTCGCAAAAGTTAAGGCTTTTTAAAGTGCTGTGTCTCATGTAGTACAACCAGAGGCTTGGCCACTCTTGAGAAAGGTGTCCAACACCTGACTGTTCCTACCAAGGAGTATTACCTGCTCACATTGATTTGCAGCAAAGTATTTCTCAGTAAGCATTTCCACTTAACATTTACTCTCATGGAACCTGTGTAGTGGGAGATATTTACGAGTTGCTTTCAGCTTAAAAATAAATCACCTCTAATTCCTCTAAGCGAAATCAATCAAAAGTCTTTAAAAAATGGACTGGTTGTTTGGTCGATTCTGGCAGAAAAGTAAACAGCACTTCAGCTTTTCTCCACCATTAAGGTCTAAATGGCCTAGAAAGTAAATCAATATCTCCAGTCAGCCTTCTGGCTATTGTTTAGCCAGTAGATATGGATTTCCTCTAGCTTACTGCACTCCTTTGGGACTAACCTGTAATCCTCAGAGAGTAATAATAAGTTCATTATCTAGTTCAGCTCTCTGTTGTACATTTAAATGGACCACATCCATCAGCAGCACTTGTTAAAGTTAAAGGACAATGACATCCCATTCAAACTATTTCACAATGAAATACTTGTGATACCTGATGAAGAAAATTATTATAAAAACCTTATTGGTTGTCAGACTATTAAAAATGAAATATCACAAATGAGGTAAACAGTAAATAAGGATTTTTCCTTATGTAACATTGTTTCTTTGTTAATGAGTTAAATTGTGGTGAAGTTTATTTGTGTCATACATCATGCAATCTTTCATTATTCATATCAATCTGTTTCAAATATTTCTGGTTAAATACCATTACAAAGCAGGCAGCTGTCAGAACCAATCAGTACTTTTTTATCATTCTTGAGCTACCAGATGTTTGCTGGACTAAAATGATTTCCCCTCCCGCTACCTAGAAGTGCATGAGAAATCTCTCTCATTTTTAAACACTGAGGTTTTAGAAGGCTCTACTCTCACATCACAGAAACTGTGCTCTGCTACAAGGCAGAAAGAATTACAGACTCTGATCTGAGCACTCTGTTTTACTGCATACTCACATTTTCTCTGATAAAGGTATACATTCCATCACAGCATGACAAATAAAATACTACTTTTAGAGCTTTTATACTGAACAATTAAAAAACCCCCAAAAACCTAGCAACTATTCTGTAGATGATCTGAGTATTAAAAAAACCCACTTACTACTTACTAGTTGCCGTGACTAGTTCCATACTGTAAATTATGCACATGAAGAGTGCTGCCTGCTGGGGAACGTGTTGCATTTTAACTACAGTCTCATATTCAGCCCTCAAAGGGGTTACACAAACATTCACAAGTCACAGCCACAACTGCCACAGGTTCTTTTCTCTAATTCAAGAATTATTAGGAAGAATGCAGCAGGAAAAGGATGGGGACTATGGCTCTATTCAGACAAGAGGTTTGAAGAGCAATTGCTTTTATAATAAGTAACTGTTCTTTTTTTCTTTCAGAATTGCCTATCTGGATTGCAACCACATTTAGGTGAGTGACAGTATTCAAATCAAAAGGTGAGCTGACAAGAGTCCTAAATAAAGATTAAGGAATTGATCCTTAAAATGGATCTTCTAAATTCAGAGGTTAAGTCCAAACAGCTATGCTGTACAGAAGGACAAACAGAACTTTATGACACTGGCAATTCCAAAGATGCAGTTTTAGCCTCTGGTGAGCTGCTGTTAGTACTGGGATCACCACTAGGTGACAGCTGGAGAGCACCCAGAGCTCCCCAGCTATGTTCTCTCTAACAACTCTGCTCTGTTCTAAAGCAATCCACTTGGTTTGGTGAAGTTTTTTAAATCACTCCACACAGCACTGTAATGAAAATCAACAGAACTTAAGTTCCTACATACATGTCACTTTGAAAATATCTGTTTATATTGTATCAATTAATACATATACACTCTAAAAATGAAGCCTTAAGGTCTTCTGAGTGTCACTAATCTTTGGCAGAGAATAAGGTCTGGTGGAAAGACAAGTCGAAGAGATCAAGCCATAGAATGGACTGCCTGAAAAAGCAGCCCGAAAGGTGTCCTTCCAAAATTCTTCACAAATGTTGGTTCTTGTTCTCACTCTTCTAGCATGCAAGTTGTAAATAAAAAATAAATATCTGCTCGACTTTTTCATAGGATTTGGGGTTCATAACCCCGAAATGATTCAATTGATACTTTAAGAGGATTTATTTGTATGCTTTGGGTATTGCTGTTGTGGGATTCTGCTCCTCTCGTTCTGTTTGTTCTCATGGAATTGTAGTGGCATTGACTTGTGAGACAATTCTTTCACCAGCTCATTATGTTTACTGGTGAGTATTTGTATTCTTCATTCCTAGATCAAATCTACCTTCTTGCAGCTTCTGTGCCTTTTAATATCTTCATCTACTAAAGCAAACAACCTTTTACAATTTTTACAAATAAAAAAGGTCTCATGCAGATGCTTGGTACGATCATCTCATAATTTAATCTTCCCTTTTTTATGATGAAGGCTTAAGATTCAACTGTTTGGTGTCTTGTTCTTTAACAATTTATTTCTTTAACAATTTTTGCAGATTTTTCAGAAACTTTTGCAATTTTCAATGTTCTTCGTAAAGGCTGGACTAGAATTGCATAAAACATAACAGCAGTGTTCTTGTGAACTTCACATGAATTTTAAAGAATCATTTTCCTACATATGTCTATTCCCCTGCTCATGAAGCCAAAGCCCTTATCTCCACTTCAAGCCACAGAATCACTCTCAAATGTTCCTGTTCAGCTCATTACATGGCATGACTACCTAGTCCTTTCCAGAGCCAGTGTTCTCTAAAATAAAAGTGCATCATTCTCCACAAGATCAACCTTAGTGTTTTCCAGATATTTGACCCGCCGTTTAGCTATTTTAAAAACAGTCCACTCGGACAAATGTTATTGCCATTTCTTAAGTATTACTTAACACTCTTCCAATTTTTATAAGAGAAAAATTTTGCTATCAATGTTTTCTTACAGATCTTTCACAAAGACATTATGTTCCTCTGTAAGAAATAACTACTTAAGTCTGTATAAATATTTTGCTGGTAAAAATATATAACAGTAATTATACCTATGAATTAGCCTGTGTAGACTGTACCCTTATATTGCATAACATGTTTATAAATACTAGAAACGAATTATATTTAAAATGAGTTTTGGTTTTCATGTAGGATATTATAGACTCCTTCCAGTCAAGATATTTTTAATCTCTTGTTACATTACAAATTGCTGAAATCTAAATCCTGTTAAAGAAACTAAAACCTTTAAGATATTTCCTTGATATAGTATCTTCTGTGTTCAGTTTTGTATCCTTATCTCACTCAGATTTAAGGCTAATTTTATACAGAAACTAAAATCCTCTTCACAATCTGCATAATTTGATAATTATTTTACGCATTTTTAATGTTTTCATATCCGAACAGCTAGTAAGGGAACTTACATCCTAACATCTTGTATCTAGAATGAAATCTGACCCTGTTAATTAAAAAATGAAATTCATGCCAGTTTCAATGAGGTCAGGGTCTTGGTCTTGATCTTTCAAGGCATTAGCGTAATGCACTCCTGCATCTGATTTTAGCATTGTTCTTTTCTTTGTAGACTGCACATTTGTAAAACTTCTTTTTCCTCTGGTTTTAGCCAGACAGCAAATTAAAAAATAAATCAATTTGGTTTTTTTCAAATGTTAAGAAAATGAGCTCTGTGTAAACATTCTCTTACTTCTTCACTCATCTGCTCCTGCTGTCTCTCAGGTCTACAGCAGAATGTTCTACCCAAATGGTAGGACTCAGGAAGGCAAGATCTTTTCAGAGCTTAGCCGATGAGATGTCACAAGATACCCAAAGTTACCCATAGCTAAAAGTTTAAGTAAGTGATTGAATGTTCAGAGCTGATCGCCATTTTCAGTTGATCAGTATATGAGTGGAAGTTTTGTGTTACAGATGAAAGAGAAAACCAGGACTCTCACTCATGTACATAAAGCACGATGGCATCAATAGAACAGAAGCATTATGAGTGCTAAAAATTATCACAAGCAGTGACAGCAAATCATCCTGATGGAAATTGTTTAAAAGTGGACATAAATAGACTTTCCCTAGCGCAAAGACCTTACAGGTAGCCCAGCTTCAAGACACACCTGTTTTTCTTTGCTGCGCTTAGAGAATGTGACAGAGTGGAGTTTATTCTAGGAAATGAGCAGTGTGCTTCCATGTGCTGGCAGGACACTTGCCCCTCCAGCTGGAGCTGCACAATACATCCTGGCAGCCTCAAGGCACCGAGGGAGAGGTAGCCAGGAGAGCTGATTTTAACCATGGAGGAAAATGGGACAGAAGTACTTAAACTACAATTCTCTTGAGATACTCATCGCTTGCATGCATGCTGTTGAACTTGAGAGATTTCCTAATTTGCTAACATTGCTGTTTTGAAAGAATTTCTCAATTACAGGATGTGGCCTTGGGAATAAGGTGCTTGTGCAGGTCATGTGGCAGGCGTTTGCTTTCAAGTGACTAAAGAAGCTTTCATATGTGGGAATATGACTTTCATTTGGCATTAAGGCCTCTGCTGAATGCGATGCAGTGTCCTGGCCTCATACTCCCTCTGGGACATTATGTGTGAAATTTGACTGGCTATGGGCTTCTGGTACAAGGAGTTCTGTTTTGTGTTGCCTGAATGAAGGTTAATCAAAGTAAATATAAAGAGCTGGTAAGGAGCAATGAGAGGCAAAGGATCCAAGTAACCTCATCACTCAAGAACAGAGCACAGACACTCCTACCATCAAAGCAGAAGTAGTTCAGGATGTCCAGCAGAGGCCAGCAAGGTGGCTGGGGCTGGTGCATTTGTCGTATGTGAGGAGAGATGAGGGTGCTGGGCTTGGTTCAGCCTGGGAAGGAGGGCAAGAAATAACAGTCTGCTGGTATCCACAGGACTGATCCAGGCTCTTCACAATGAAGACAGAAAGAAGAGAGGGCATAAACTGAAATAAGATCTTCAACAGAGAGCTGAAGGCACAAGCATAGTTTGCCTAGAAAGGTTGCACATTCTCCATCCTCTCAGATTTTCAAAGCCAGACTGCATAAAGACCTGGGCGACCTGGTTGCCTCATAAGTGACTCTAAGACCTGGGCGTGGACATGGGAGAGACCTAAAGTCCAGGATACTTGACAGCTCTGTGACTATGAGCAGAATTGTGAATCAAGAGGGTAAGGACCTCTGTAAATCTAAAAATCTACACATATGCCTAAGTGATACCATCAGTATTAGACAAGAGTAGAATCAACTACTTAGGGAAAACAGAATTAGCAGGAGGTATCAATGACCTTCAACCTCTACAGGTCTTGTAACAGGAAAAATGAACAACACGAGAAACATCCAATATTACAGAAAACAATCTGCTAATCAACATGTTATTGATCCCTTGTTTTTGTCAAGGTCATTTAATGTTCTAAAAAATGATCTCACACTAAATCTTTATAGAAAAAGTGGGCTAATTTGATTTACAAAGTAAAGTGCTATTAATTATGGAAGACAGTCAATAAAAAAGCTGATTCCTCTAAACACAAGGCAGATCTTATGGCCTATGATTTATGATGATGATTATAATGGCAAAATATTTGCAGTTCTCACTATCTAACTTGGGTTATCTGGAACTAAAGATTCAGATAAGATATAACCAAGCATCAATACAAAGGGCATTAGGAAACAAACAACCTTAAGAGCAGTAAAAGTAAACATCTGGATTAAGAGCAGGATACAAAACCAGTAATGTGACCTATTGTTCCTTTTCCAATGCAGGCACGCAAACCTCTGCTTTTTTACATCAGAGCCAGACTTCTGTCTTGCTGCTGATGTTTGCTTTTGAATTACAGTCCCTAAATGTCTAAGTTACATAACCAGACATCTCAAGGGTGCACAGCATTCATCTAAAAGGACGTACTCATTGCAAATTTTCCCATTTAGGATTGTTAGTATGTCAATAAAACTTGGCAGCTTCTCTCACAACTAAGGCAAGCCTTGGATTTTACTAAAAACACCTTATGGGACATAAAAATATTCAAAGGCCTAATTCCCTTTTAGCAAAGGCATATTATTTAACCCTTAAGTTAAAGATCAGAAACAACAGATTAGACATTTTAATTTATAATATTTAATATTAAGTAAATCTGTCATAAACCAGAAATAAAAATATATAAGATAAGCCTAGGAGGAAGAAAGAGAAGAAGAAAAATGTACTGAAGAAAATCAATTTTAGATAAAAGAGCAGAAAAATGGAAAAATTGGAAAATCATATGCATGTATCACAATGTGTGCAGTTTTCCTTTCACATTGTTTTTAGTTTGCAAAGTGAAAATGGGATAATTCATACTTCTTAGAATAATTGTTTCAACCTGGCAACAAAGAGAGTAATACTAGTGGTTATGCCAGTTCATGTTTTCAAACTTTTTCTCATAACCACAAGATTTAAAAAGTGTGTTTCTGTTACTGACATAATCAAAGGGCTTCACAAGTCAACACACATAGCTTGCTCTTTCAATATATGTGTCTTAATTCAGCCTGGATTTTACAGCCACTTCTTTAACGTAGTTATTTGTCCTGCAGGGTTTAGAGAAAAGAAAAGCCAGTTTTAAAAGAACTTGTTGAACTTCAGCCAACCAAAACAATCTTCGTTTACAGACAAACCACTTCTTTGAAGAAAGTATCATTACTGTATAGTTGCAAGGCACTGGCAAAATAGTCTAAACTAAACCTATGCCTATCGCTAAAAGCTTTCATCATGTTTGTTTTGTTTTAATGTGAACAACATGGCACTTAATTTTGACAATCTGTCATTTTTCTAGCATGTTCAGAGAGTGGTTGGACAGAGCAGTACTTTTATGTTTTCCATCAAAAGCCTTACGATGCAGAACTGCTTGTCTTCTATTAGAGTCCTTGTCAAGCTCAGTGAGCTGTTTAGGCTGAGGGAGGACTATGTCATATTGTTTCAAGCTCACATGTCAGCAAAGAGAGATATAGATCTAGTGGTTTCTATCAGCATTAATGCTTGCTTGTCCATTCATATACAGCAGATATCTTTGTTTGCAAGTTGCAGTTGGATAATGCTGTAGTGCCAGTACGAACAATCTATAAAAGCCTCCACTTTCAATGTAGGAAGGGGATGCCTGGCATGTCCTCCCCCAGCCTGCTCTCCTGGAGCAACTGCTTGTCCCTGTAGAAACACAGGGACAAACATGGGGTAAAATATTGACAAGTCCAAACACAGTAAGTTGATGCAGAACCGGAAAATCACTTGTGGAATGTTATTCATCAGCTCTCATTTTTAAGTCTAACAGAAAGTTGTATTTTTCCATAGATTCAATTATCTTTTCACTCTTGAGTAATTATAAGAGTATCAGAAAATTTCTGACAGCTTTTCCCAAAAAATATATATCTGCAGGCTGTTTTCTCCTTTGTAAAGTTGTAAGGTCTCTCCTTAGGGAAATTACTTTTTAAATAACTCACAAGGTCTTAAATTGTTTAAAAAGCCCCCAAATAAATAAACAAATAAAATACACTTTACTTTTTCATAAGAAAAAAATATATATTTAGAAATTTCTTGTTGTAGCCTGAGTACGAGAGGGACTTAGGACACCAACAAATATTATTCTATTATTAGCAAGAAAAAAAGTATGTAACGATTTGGCAGTACTTATCTAAATAAATATTAAAAAATATTTTTTGGCAAATATGTAACCTCTTTTGGCTTTCTACCAGAAATAACATTAATGTGAAATTCATGCATCATTCTTTCTGGTGTTAAACCTCTGCACAGATGATACCTTAAGCAAACTTAAAAACAGAAAGATGGCATAACATCTCAATTTAAAACTGTGTGAACTAGAGCTCTGAAGTTACCCACCATTCTTTGATGTCTTATTGAAAAGCAAAATAATCAATTTAAATTAATTATATAAAATTACGTAGGATATAAAGTTAAAAATGAATTGATTTAACTTACATCAATCAAATTGCCATATGTTCCTCAGATCTAAGTAACTTCTAACTGCACAATAGTCTGCGGTTACATCAATAGCATCTCTTGTGTATGAGCTCAATCCCATACTCAAGCCCAGACCTGCTTTGTTTCCAAACTGTTGCACAAATACACCTGTGGGAGAGCTCAAGGGAAAGCTCTGGCTGTTTCATGTTTCGGGACTCACAGGTAAGTCACCCAGATGCCTTCTCAAAAGGGTTGAGATTTGAGAAAACTTACAGGAGTACAGAGTAGTAGTGGCTTGTGCAAAGGACACAGTACAGCCCAGCCCACTGCAGCATCTGTGCTCTGCAAAGTACAACATGTATTACACAGTACAGTCTAAGATGGCAAACTACCACTGCCAGCACACGTCAGTTCTCTAAGGCTGGATGGTAAAGCTGTGCACACATTAGGGCTGTCTCATACATCATTTAGTCTGTTACGTCCTCAAATCACACCAAACATTTGAAGTTCCTCTCAGATTCGAGCACTACTCAGCTGTGCTCTGCATCCCACAAGCTGGAAACACTTTCCTGACTCCCTAGGTATATATCTTCCAAACAAATGCCCTGACTTTGAAGAGAGATGTCTTGCAGAGATCAGGTACTCCAGGTACCCTAATACTTCAAATAGGCTTATTTAAAATTATTTATGAACATAATTTTAAGAACTTATTTTCCAAAATCAACGTGCAACTGACTAGATGGTAACAACAGCAAAAAAATTCTAATTTTTATGGGAACATTTTTGTTGTCATTCTTATTATTCCTAGAGCAATGAGAAACCTCTGCCATGGAACAGGACATCATTATGCCAGAAACACAAAACAAAAAGTTGGTCTGTGAATCAGAAAACCCTTACATCTAATGGAAATATAGGGTTTGGGGTTTTTTCACATTATTGATCAGATAAGAGGCTTCTATTCTCTGGAAGGATAGAAGATGTTTGAGAGAATACCAATATTATTATTTACAACATAATGATGTTTTCCAATTTGGAACAGCAGTATTGCCAACTCTAATATTAAAAAATCATGCACTGGGCCCAAAAGCATGACATGGGAAAAAAGTGTATTTGGGTATTTTGTATTTGTCCTTTGCTACTTTGCCTAAGGAAGTATTCAAATCATAACATTGAAAATATTTGCTAGTACAATAAAGAAAACCCCCACATTTGAAACTGAAAGTAAGCTTTTCTGATAAGGAATTTAGGGTTGAGACCAGAAATATTCAAACACGCTAATATTTTAAATTAAAAAATTAATACTATTTGCCAAGAATGCATTCAAAAAGCCTGTGTTTAATTTTAGCTCAAGGACAGCCTTGTGAAGTCCTTGGGTAAGGCTTCCTATTTGCATAGGGAGCTTTTGCAAGGAGCAGGCCAAGGTTCATACAAGAAAAGGGGAAGAACACCAAGGACTAAGGATGAAAACAAAATTATTTTGTGTTGCTTGAAAGGGTAGCACTCTCCTCCAATTTGCATTTATTTCCCATTTATTCCTCAGTTTATTTTTAAATGGTGGGAGACTATTTTTTAACAGAACATGTTTAGAAAAGAAATTTAGGAAGCCAAGGTGAAGGAGGCACTGGATGACTAGAAAAGAAGTTAAAAGACATGGCATCTGGATAGACTTAAACCACAACTGTAAGGATAAAATGCCGGTCAGGTACTACTGTGACAAAAACAAAGCGAAGAGGTGGTATTTCTTTTTATTATCAAAGATTATGTAGAGACCATAGCAAGTCAAGACAAAAGCCAGTATTAGTTTCCTGTGCCTCATGCCTAGGAACACAGCGGAATGTGTTTCATTATTTGCCTAAATTATCCATGAAAAACAATCTATGAAAAACAATCTACAGTTCTTTAACATCAATGCCAAACATCTCAAAGAGGAAAGACACCTGGGATGTCAGCCAAAGAATCCAGCATTTTAGCCAAGAACATCCATGTTTGAAGCTTCACTCACCCCAGTGGGGGAAGGGGAAGGGGAAGGGG